>JUDZ01009526.1:0-25972 GCA_000812845.1 Stagonosporopsis tanaceti | reverse complement strand
CCTTAAGAAACAGGGCTTGCGTATCGTCTCCGCCAAAGTCATACTGGCTGCACGAGTTGACATGGTCCACCAGTCGCCTGACGGTTCCACTGGACGCCAGCTCAAAGAAGAATGCGAACGACGACTCGATAAGCTGACCGAGATCCCTGCAAACAAGGGCGTGCGTGCCCTGCCCGCGCCCGATGATAAGCCTGCGCGCAAGCGTGGTGGACGAAGGGCCCGCAAGGCTAAGGAAGCAACAGCCATGACTGAGATTAGGAAGGCCCAGAATAGGATGGCATTTGGTAAAGAAGAGAAAGAAGTAGGGTACGGCGACTCCACGAAGGGTATGGGCATGATCGGTGCCACCGACACAGGCCGTCTGCGGGCACAGCAAATTGATACCAAGACAAGAGCGAAGCTATCTAAGAAAAATCCAGGCTGGGGTGGCGACACGACACTCGGCGCTGCTTCATCTCTCAAGGGCTTTGGCGCTGGTGGCACAGCTACAAGCTTGCGTGCTCAGGGCTTGAGGACTGGTGGTGTTGGCCTTCAAGGCTCGGGCATGAGTTCCGTTGCTTTCACGCCCGTGCAAGGACTGGAACTCGTTGATCCGCGAGCGCGCGAAGAGGCGAATAGGAAGAGGAAGGCTGATGAAGATCGCTGGTTCAAAGGTGGTTCGTTCACGCAGCTTGGTGGGAAGACAGACGCAGCTGGCTTCAAGGTCCCAGCACTGCCGTTCAAGAAGCCCAAGACGGAGCAGTAATCAGGTGTTCGTAAGCGTCTGTTGGTTGACGATGAAACATCGTAGGCACGGAAAGCATTGTATGGGTTATTGCATCACATGGCGTTCAGGAAATTAGGATGGTTGATACCAGGGCCTTGGGATTGCCCACCTCCATGCCGCTTTTCTGCAAGAGATCCGGAACCTTAATAGTACCTCAAAGCTCTCTCCACCACCATGAAGATTCTTTTGCGTGACATCCCTATCCGTCTCATTTCTCAGCACAGTGTGGTTGGTGTCTTTCATGCTGGGAACAACAAGATGTGGAGTATGTAGTGCATATCGCACATTTGCACGACGTCTTTCACGCGGTTTGCACTCCTCGTTGAACCAGCGAATGGTATAAAGCCAGGCCTTAGACTGCGGCGGTTACCGTTTCCAAAACGAACTTCTCCCTGATGACTGACACCCAGCAATGGAAACAGGTGTGGCGAAATGAAGTACGTTATGGGGACCTGCTGAGACAAGATGGTGTCTTCTTATGGATTGCCAATAGCTGCAGTCATGCTAGGTGAATACAGTGAATAGACACTGACAGATATGAGTGACGCTACAGGCCATGATCGTAGTTTTCTTCAGTTGCGATGTGAGAAAACAAGTATTTTATTGGCTAGTCTACAGACATGCAATGCTGTTCATCGACTGCGCAATAGTGTTGAGTTTATGTCTTCAAAAGCTCGTGTTCCAGCATTCAACTTTTGGCTTCTTCCGCTGCTCGTGCGGGACTCTTCCCCTCTCTCTGTGACTCGGGATGTTCTGGTCGTCTTGTCTGCTCTCATACATGATACATCCTCTCAGGTATTCTTCTCTCTGTTCGAGGGCGCAGACAAGCCTCTTCCTGAATTCCTGAACCTGGCCTTGATTTAGCGCTCACAAAGTGTCCTTTGGCTTTCGACTCGAGCGACGTAGCGTTGCTTTCTTCGACTCTGAAGAGTCGCACTATCCAACCACCTCGCACGCCTATTGCGCGGCACCCTCCTGGTGCTGTCCGACTGCGACTTGAACATCAAGCAATCGTCAGGCGTCACGGGTCAGAGTAGCAAGTGTGTCTGCGTGATTTTATGGGAGAGCCTCCAGATCGTCATGAAGGACCAGCCAGGGTACCATGAGCTCCTCTGCCTGCAAATCCCCGGCCTCCACCTCTCGCTGGACCTCGAGGCTCGCGAATGGGCTTCTCTTGCAGGCTTGGTGTACCGGGACGACTGCCTGGACGACTACCACCGTCATCTTTTCGTTGAATGTGGAGTGAACCTGGCTTAGGAGCATACAACGGTTCGTATAATTGTCGCCCACCTGGCGCTGCCACTCGTGCAGGCGACTGCTCGTTACTGGACCGAGGCTGGCTGTCTCGCGCACCACGGCCTCGTCCTTTCCCTCGTGTGGGTTTGCTTGGCGAGTTGCTGCGCGACTCCTCTGAAGCGGCTGGCGAGCCGAAGATACGCTCTCGCGCCTCAGCGTATTTACGCTCCTTCTCGGCGCGCTCCCTTGCAGCACGCGCCTTTCTTTCTTCGAAGTCTGCTGCTGCTTTCTTGCGCCTTTCCTCTTCGCTGTCTTCGTCGTCGTCTTCAAGGCTCAACCCCGCCATACCGCCGTTTCGAGAGAGCACCTGAGGTGTAGGTTTGCGCGCGAGTACGGTAACGGCAGGCTTGAAAGTCGGCTGGATAGGTGGGTCGCGTGCTTGAAGGAAAATAGGCTGAGGGTTTTCGCTGACCACAGTCAATATCGTGCGAGCTCAAGAGAAACAGGTGGGGTAGACGCACGCGGACTCCCACAACTCGCGGTTGAATTGAGCGTGCTGTGCTCTTCGCTCGGCTTTAGACAGTTTGGCGGGCTTCTCAGGCTCTGCTTTTACTTCTTCTTCTCCTTTCTGTTGTAGGTCAGTGCATGTAAGTATACGCAAGAAGTAGAATTATACATCTGCAAGTGATTCCCAGTCATCGTCCCAAGCGTCAGCGAGTGCGCCTTTCTTTGCGGACATTGGGTCAGTCTATAGAGGTCTAAGGCTTGAATAGGCAGCTCTTTGAATGAATCCAGGGGTTTCAGTCATGAACTTGCACACGCGCGAGGGGTTTGAAGAAATGCGGAGCCTTGGGCGCATGGAACATCGAGGCGCGGGCGCTAGTTCCGCTTAACACGGGAAGGGAAGTGGGCCGCGGCTTCCTGGAGCTATGTCATACACCTGCTGCCTCGAGCCTCGCGCAAACGACACCAACCGCTCTTTCACCGCTGCCCAAACTAAGACGCATACAAACGGACGAAGCATACAACATGTCGGGTGAGTACGAAGCTCTTGCCCTCTACTGTCTTCCAGCAACATGTCGAAACGCGTGCGTCTGCTGACCCCAGATTCAGACCAGGATTCGACAATGCACTCCTCCCCAGACATGGCGGCAGACGACGACGAAATGTTCCCTGATGAGGCGCTTCCCTCCACGCCGCGCAATCCAGCTTCGCACGTCTTGAACGCCGGCTCCGAGCTCTCTCCACCCAACTCACAAGGCCCCGCCAACCTGCCCCGCGGCGACAGCTTCGCAGCGACCATTGCCTCCAATGTGAACGAGAACGGTAAGCGGCCTCTGTCGCTGAACCCTGCTGCGACCTCGAATGAAGCTGGAACGACACATACAGACCCTGAGACTGGATATCAGTGGTCGAAGGGCGAGGACCAGCCAGGGTTTGAATGGAAGAACCAACGGGCAAGGGAAGAGGAGATGAGGGCATTGGATCAGATCATTGACAAAGGGTCGCAAGTGAAGAGTAAGCGTGCCAAACCCAGGCTTAGTACCCAGATACTGACTGTCGTAGCTCGCTATGGCGATCCTCTGGACGAGAGTGTCCCAGCCAAAGCCAAGCGCTGAAGCAGCAACACCGCCGTCAAGAACAGCCACCGAACAGCAAACAGTGGCAATACCAGCAGAACCACTCCGCGCAAATGTTGCTACACACAACAGCATAGGGTCGCGAGTTGGAGAGGTTGGATTATGGCGTGTCACGTATCGGGATACATGAGAAAGCTTAGCACTGGAGCCTGAAGACGGGTTCTAAGCCCAGCGCAGGGGATACACATGACCCTATGAATCAACGAATACCACATCTGGTTCAAAATGCTTGTGACATTGAACGCGTGCAGAGTGTCCTCGAACTGCTTCATATAGACCAGTCACTATTCCATGGCCCAACCAGAACGCCGATTTATGCATGCTCGTCCACGCTCGTACCCTAATCACTGTCTTCCGCCATCTCCTCGTCGTCGTCCTTCTGCTCTCTCTCCTCTAGAGGATCCTCTTTCAAGTCATCCTCAGGCGCCTCGTCCTCCACAATCTCATCATCCTCTGCCTCTTCGTCATCTACATCCTGCGTCTCGTCCACGCCCTCCTCCTCACTAGCCTCAGCCTCACCATCCAACCTCGCCTTTTTGGCTCTAGGCCCCTCATCCTCAGCCGAAGGCGCCGCACTCATGAAACTCATTCCCCCATTCGTCAGCTCCGAAGCTCCATCTGGATCATTCTTTGCTTTCTTCTCCTCACGGATCTTCTTGCGGTACGTATTGCGCTTGTCGGCCTGTATGGATGTGAACTTGTTCACTTCGGCCTCGAGGCGCGGAAGCATAAAATCGAATTCGAGCTCCTTCATTGCGGCGAAGACGTCGTGTGGCATTACGGATTTGCGACCGCTGCGCAGTGCTTCTTCGGCGGCGCTGCGGGCAGTCAGTCTGCGCTGCAAGGTTGGATCGTATGGTGCGAAGAGAAAGGAGACTCACGCAGATGTCAGGTAGTTGACGAATACCGTCGCGCCTTTTGACATGGCCAGCAGCGCATCTTTGTGGATCTGGGTGTTGGGCGGTAGCACGCCTTTCGCAAGGCGCTGCACAATCGACTTTGGGAGGTTGAGATCCTCAACGCTCAGCGTGTCGTCATCTCGTGGCTTGGGCGGTTTGGGCTCCTTATAGATCTTCTGCGGTATTGGTGACGGCGGTGATGTTTCGGCAGGCTCGTCGACTGGTGTGGATGCTGCGACTTCTGGTTCTGTATCTTCGGCTGCAAGCGCAGGTGGATTACTTCTACGGGGTGGCATTGCGCGTATGCGTAGGTGTGTGTGTGGGCAGGAGTGGGGTGTCACCAGCGCGGGTTTGTGGTTGGAGGGGTCATATGTGAAGGTATGTTGGTGAGGGTGTCGGTGCGCCGACGATTGCTAGGCTCTGACGCGTGAAAGTCGCGTCGTGGGCACTTGGCGGCCCAGTGGTGTCGCGAAGTCGCGTGCAATCGGGGAATAGGCGGCTCTTCTTCACTAGAAGTGTAAAGACCCATTGCAATAAAGATCTGGATAGCAATTATCAAATTGCTGCAGAAATCTCATTGTCGTCCTGTAGGTTGCACGAGACCACTCATCTATACGTCCATCATCGCATCGGTCACATGGAGCATGTTTGACGTAAAAGATCTCAATGTAAAAGGGCATACTGCGTGGGAGCCTGTATGCATGCTAAACATGAGCCTCTAGCATCCTCTCATGAGATGCAGTATCGATCTGCTCTCAATCGATACCTAGCCACGTGCTCCAAGCTCGCGACCCACTGCCACGAAAAGCGGGTCGCAACTTCTCCACACTCCACGGCCGAGCTGCGCTTCAATGCCAACCGACTCAGTATCCAAGAACGTTGCTTGTCCGACCTCATCGCGCTCGTCACGAGCTTGTTAGCGGAGGGCTGCCAAGCTGACATGAGCGGCGGACTCTCTTTTCCACCGGTTTGTTCTCTGGCGAGTCGGTCCGCGTGGGCACCTTGAGCGCCAGCCAAGGCGGTGCTGGAAAACGCATCAATGCAATCCTGTCAGAAGCGAGGCGTAGCCTGGGCACCCTTTGCGGCCGGCGGATTATCTATGGCCGCGTGCTGCCGCTTTGTGAGCACAACCATGAAAACCGTCACTCAGCTTGCAGATGTGGACAACAACTGCTGCCGCCCACGTTGATCAACCTCAAAGACGAACACCTACGGACCGGATGTGACTTGTGACACTCGCCGATACTGTTAGTTGCTTAAATCCAACAGTACGAGTTGATATCAGCCTTATCGCACAATGGCGGGGTGAATCTGGGGTTAGCTAGGTACTGGTGGCTTCGCTCCAGACCACAGCCAAGGAACTTGGCTCCTCCCTAAATCGCACGTCTTTGGCGAAAGGTTGTAGATGGCATGCGGCCCACTGACTCGGCTCAGCTAGTAAGAGCGACTTAGGCGGCGCGTCAATCCGTCGTTGCGAGCGTCTGCCAGCAGACCGCCCAATTCATGGTTGTGCGCAGTCGCAATGCCTTGCAGCGCAGTATCAAGAGTACCAGGTCATGCATGCTCGAGGAGATCGCTCCTGATCCACTTCTTACGTTTCAACGTCTATCAAGGGGGTCGATCACAAGTGAAGAACAAAGTAAGCAAAGGCGAATTTCCAAAAAGTGCGCGTCTGCTCAGCCTCTCTTCCGTGTTTAGTGCCTACCGATTGTTCCGTATCACTTCTCTCGCTGCATGCCTAGCAATCCCGCATTACTTGGCGCTGCCTACTTCCCCGGCGAACGGTCTCTCCATCCCGATCAGGACCAAATGCCGCGTGCCTGAAAGCACGACGAATCACTGAAGAACCCCAGATTCCATATATCCTAGGCCGGACCCTGCGCTGCTGATCTCCAATCTAGCGAACCTCCAACATGGCCGTACCGACATTGCGCGTTCTGATCGATGGTGATGGTGATAGGGTGTATCGTCGTGGCGAGAAAGTCACTGGGAGGGTGGCCTTCATTGCGGAAGAGCAGGAGCATATTGAATCCTTCAAACTTGTTTTCGCTGGCAGCTGCGTAACGAAAACGACAAGGCGTGCCCACGACTCCAATACAAGGAACGAGTTTGAGGAGAGGATACGCTTCTTCCATCAAGAGCGAGAGGTGGTACCTCGATCTACTCTCAATCCAAACAAGTACTCGTGGTCCTTCGAGTTCACATTTCCGGACGCAACGCAACAATCGTACAAACGACTCACACGTGGTGCCCACTACTTGAGAGAGCCACATCCATTGCCACCCTCGTTTCAATTGAAGACGAGTGTGCCTGGAGGCGCGGCCCAAATATCCTATTACATCCAAGCACGACTTGTTATGACGGGATCCAAGGACGTAAGAAAGGTGAAGCAGATGCTGACCTACCGCCCAATCTCTTATCAGCGCCTGCCCCGGGAACCCAATCTGACAACCGGTATCCTTTACGGTCAGACATGGAAACCTTCTAGGAAGAGCGACCCCCGCTCGACAGTTGATAAGGTTTTGCGACGGTCAACAGACAAGCCACCAAGCATCGTGCCTACGATGTCCTATCCCGAAAAGATTGCTCCGGGACAACACATCCCGCTCTCTATTTCCTTACTAAACACACGGGACCGTATGAATGAGGCACGAGCCGAATGCACCATCGATTCCCTGTGCGTCACAATTTCAACCTACTCAACCACAATGTGTGGCCACACACTCACGCAACCCGAAGATGTTGTCTCCAAACACGTAAATTGCATCACAAGATCCGACATGAACAAACCACTCCCTTTCAACAAAACCCGCGCTCTGACCTCCAACTTCCGCCTCGTCAACGATGTAGAGTGTGTTCCGACATTCAAAACCTACACCATCACGCGCCGATACATGCTCGGCGTCGTCGTTGGCCTGAAGTATGGTGATCAGGCCTTCACAGTGCGGCACAGTGCACCCCTCGAGATTCTGCCTCGTCCGCCACGATCATCGATGCCGACGCCACTGGAAGACGGAGAAGAGGTTGAGCCGCTACCCATGTACACGCCGCGTGAGCCTTCGAGGGAGTTTGCTCCGGATTATGAGAGTATATATGCGCTATCGAGGACGTCTTCTACCACGGGCTCGCTCGCTCGGTACTCCACGGTTGGCTCGAGTGTTGCTTCGGCAGGCTCAAGTATTGCGTCGGGCAGCTCGACGCCACCCACGGTGCCATCCACGCCAGTATCTGAGGCTGGGGAGCCGGAGTATGTACAGCGGGGTATTGTAGCAGCTTAAAGGCTGTGAGCTCAGTGTAGTTACGGGATGGATTACTTTGAAAGCATGCATATTTGGGCGTCTAGATGTGGCGTTACAGGAGTGATAGATAGTGGAACCTCCATTGTAGTCTATGCATTGCTCCTTTAAGATAAGGAGAGCCCACATAACCAGCTATGTATACGACATCAAGTGTGTCACCCAGCACATATAGACATAGGTCGTTGAAAGCGAGTTATCCTAGTACCATTTTGGCTGCTATTGTACGCCTTTCCCTTCTCAATAAAAATGCTTTCATAATATGCTCATCTTTACATACATATAGATCTAGTTGCTTTTTACTTTTGTCGCGTCAAGTCAAATAAGAGGTCAGGTTTGAGGTCAGTAATCTTTATGGTAGGCTAGTTTCTTACAACGTAATGATTTATGCTAGCTGCCCGTCATCATATTATTGTCTTAACCAACAGCTACTTGTTTCTTCTTTTGGGTGTTGTCTGCTATGACATCTCTTCCTTTGCATTGTCAGGTTGTGAGGTTGGAATGCGCATTGCGGATGAAGGAGACTGATTTGTAGCCGACAACGCGCCTGCGCCATCATGATACTTTGCACAAGTGGAACCTAGAATCTACCAGCAGCCGCCATTGATCGAACATGTCCTTGCTAGGCTTGGCGGTGCGATTCCTTGCTTGGCATTGGCCTACGGACTCCGACCTCCTGTGCCCTGTGGGGCTGTATGGCGGCGCACCAAGGCAGATCAACGCGAACCTGGGGGTTGCATCTTTTGGAGGAGTAGGCAGGGATCATGAGACTGAACTAGAGAATAGAGATCTTGCAAGGGCTACATTTGGAATCTCATGATGCGAATGGTTCCGGACGACCTCGTGACGGGACACATCCGCTGCTCGCAATCATTTTGAAGCTGGATCTTGGGTACACGCAGGCTGTTTTCTTCGAGATTCATGGATCTATTTAGAATTGTGGGTACAACCGGTGTTGAGACTGGCCTTCAACAGCAAGGGCCATGCCCGCCAGGACATAGAGGCTGCCTTACTGTGCTCGCTACTCACCAGTAAGCTTGAATTATCAGTAGTAGTAGTATATGCACCGTGATCAAAGGAGATGAAAGTCCCAGGTTTCGTACCAAGGTATCGCTACCTGGGTAGCTTCTCTTTCCCCTGAATCTACGGACCTTGGCCAACAGATACATCGACCTTTCCGAAGTGACCTTAGTCGAGTTGCATAACACGGAACTCCGCGAGGATAGCGATTCGCAATTTTCAACAACATGTGCATCTACGAGATGTATAGGCACCCTTTCCCGTTTCCGAAGGAGAAACGTCAACCAGTACATCCCTTTCCAATCACTACATTTGTTTGCCCTTCTTTGCCTTCTTTCCTTCAGTTTTTCAGTTCTTTCTGAGTTCGAGACAAAATTGTCTAAGACTTTCCTCGAGATAGACTGTGCTCTTTCCAAACTGCTCCTCAGCCAAGTAAGATTGTTCGATATGCGTACAGCGGGTCTGTTCATCCCTACAGCTCTTTTGAGTCTGCGTATACTTTCCGTCCATGCAGAACCTATATGCCATACCTACTACCCGTTAAGCTCGACCGAATCCTCCCGTACCGATTTTCTCCGGCTGCAGGCGGCGCTGGAAGGCGACGTGGCAGAATTTTGTGGTCAAACTCTTAACATCAAAAGTAAAGATACTCTCGTTCACAAGGGTGATAGAGTCACTCTCCAGATCACTGGAGGAGTTGTGCAGAGCGTCGAAGAGTGCACCGAGTCTTTCGCTGCTATCATTGATCAATGCCTTGTAGACCAGAGTCTTGGTGGCGGAGAACTTCAGATTGGGGATGGGATAACATACAAGATCGACCGAGACGATTATGAACAACGCCATGATGTTTCGAACGAGACTCCCATCGAGGAAAGAGATTTTTTGGATGATAAAGATGGCACGGATGACCTCTCGGGCATCATGGGGCCCAAAGGGCTCAAAAGCCGAGCAATAACGAAAAAGCCAGCTAGGCCGAACAAACCTCCAGCAATCAAGTCAAGCTCAACGCCGTTGCCTGTTAAAAAACCTGGACCGACACCAAATCCCACGCCAACTCCGAAGCCAACGCCATTGAGGCCAAATCCGTCCTCGTCATCTAAGGCTACTCCTACCAAAAGCTGCAAGCAAATCTACGAGTTAGCATTGCAAGATGTAGTGGCAGAATCATTGAAACTACAACAGGATGAAACGCTTTCGAGTGGTGCAGCATCAATGGCCAGACACGACTTGTATGTTGGAAGCATGACAAGCCGTCGTACCATGCTAGACTTAGAGAAACGCACAACAAAGAGCGGATCGGGGTGTGGCGTTTCAAAGTTTCAAGCCTTAAATTATCCAGAGCCTGCTAAGATGGTGAGTATGTAATTCCTTCTTTCGGACAGTTTGGCTAACGTATATGCTTCAACGTAGCCTGCCAAGGCAAAGTTCTACCATTTTACTGATCCCACAGCTTGCGATGCCTTGGTCTTTGCAGGAGAAGCTAAAGAGGCCAGGGGCTTGAAGCGTACAGACTATCAGGTTGAGCACGTCCTAGAATGGCAGGTGGTGACCAAATTCTTCGATTGGGTTGAGATCAAGAAAGCAAGCGAAAGGTTTGATAACCCAGATCCACGGAAAGATACTAAAATCGCGTTCTGCCCATATTGGAAGGCGACCTGGGAAGGTGCAAATTCCCCTGTATTCAAGCTAAAGCCAGACGACAAGGAAGAATTGAACGCAATGGACCACTTAAGATATGCATACCCGGGTAAAGGCAATTTTGAGGAAGAATTTGTGTGGCTCCAGACGGCTGTGAACTCGCCAGCCAAAGCGCAGGTAAGACTTCTCTGCCTCATTGATGTCGTAGAACAAGAGACTGACAATGAGCTTGAACAAAGATGTGGACAACTAAAACTTCTGTTTCAATATACGGCGATACAACCACGAGAAAGATCGGCGGCAAGGGCAAACCAGACAAGATCTCCACAGGAATGACCGATCTTATTGTTGGCACCAAAAAGACTCCCGGTGTACCGCAAGCGCGCCCTACTATTGATAGTGCCAGACAGGCGTACTTCAAGCTCAAGTGGATACTAGGAGCCCGCATGTACCTCAAGAATGCAGAAATCAAAGCCATCTTCAAGAAGCAGAAGGAGCGCATCGGCGATACTCTTGATGCACTAGATACTGCGATGGAGAAGCAGCCAAAGAAGAAGGTTACTACAGGGGAGCTTGCGGGCACATGGAAGAAGCAGGGGCTCAAGGCTCTCTGGGATGAATACATGGAAGAGAAATTCGCGGAAGCGAAGAAGAGGTCTGAGAACGACATGGACAAGTACCTCCGGCTACTTGAGGGTAAGTGGTCGCAAAAGAAGGATCTGGATGCCGAAGAGAACGATCGCCTCGTGTTCTTGCTTCAGATCAGGAAGTTGAAGACTGCATGGGATGCTGAGAGAAAGTCTTGGACGGCACCGTGGAAGTAGGAGAGAGATTTAGCAAGCCTGAGTAAACTGGCAGCGAGTTTTATGGGTCTCTAGCGTAGAATAAATCTCAGAACCATCAATGATTGAAAATCCAAGACTCCCAGCCTTCAAACTCACCCCTCTCCACCAGACCTGGGTTTGTGAAGGGATCCCCCCAATGCATCGAGATCTGCTCGCCGTGCTCTTGACGCCCAATCTGGTGGAAAAGATCAAGAAGCTCAGGATCGGGGCGCCAATTTCCGACATACCACCACATCTGACGGAAAGCGGCAAAATTTTCACCTATGACATTCGTGAAGGCTTGCGTTCTTGGCTTCACGTACGAGATTCCCCATGCTAGCTCACCTTCTGCAGCATGGGCTACTTCTTTGCAATCAAAGCTGTTGTACTCTTCAACATGCTGTGGGTCGAACAGCAAAGGTGACCACAATGCCGCCTCCTTAAGTGAAGGCATCAGTTTTGCAGCCTTAGCGAACGCTGTGAGAAACGGCACCAACGTCTTGTCGTTGGGTTTAACCCGGTATAGAGCAAATACATAGTGAGCAACCCAGTCAAAGTCCCAATCGAAAGTCCAATCTGCAACCTCATCATCTTCTGTGGCTTCCAATGGAGGGTAGGATACCTCGCCGATTTCGAACCCCTCTTTTGCCCCTACATCTTGCGGACCCTCAAAGTACCAAGCACCTGAAGGAGAGACCATGTGGAACATGACACTCAGACTCTCAAGGTTAGGCCATGAGGGCGTGACTCCATCAACGGGCCAGAATAAGGTCTTATCAGCCACTACACTCAATCTCAATGTGCGGAGCTGATAGGATAAGAGGCGAAGACTTGAGCTGAAAGGGTCGTGTATTTCCGGTTTGACAAGATCGGGCATTTGTAGACGCTGATCAATCCAATCAGCTTTGTGGAGTGGGTATATAAAATCCAAGTCTGCGTGTCTTAAAGTAGGAAGCTGTGTCACTCGAAGTGTTTTGGCAAAATCGTGGCGTGAATCGCGACGGGGGCCTGGCCAGTCCTGGGTAGAGTATCTAGCTTCTTCTACACTGAGACTCTTTGTCCATTCGTCACCGCCAGTATTGCACTTCAATACCTGAAGGTTGGGAAGTTTGGCAGCAATATCAAGGATCATTCGGAGATCTGGTTTTCGATAAGGCGGATAAGGTATTTCGTTATGATCGGCTTCGACTCCGTTTTGGATAAGCAGGGAGCTGATGCACGCAAGACGCGGAAGTATCTCGGGCGAGATCAAGTGTATGCGCCAGCTGGAGAACATTCGATGAATGCAGAATCTGTTTGCATCCAGTGCTCGTGTTGGGGTGTAGATCTCAAGCTCAAGGCCTCTATGCCCATCCAGGATTCCCGCCTGCTCGACCTCGTGTAGCGTTGAGAAAAGAAAGTTGACTTGACGTGTGAACTCTTCATCCATCTCTCGGAGTTCGTCAAAGGTGTCGCGACATGGGTTAATCTCGAAAGCCTTCTTGTTTTTTTTGAAGGCACTCTCATCAAGTGCCGGCAAAATAGTGCGAAACTCGATGTTTCGGAGGTACTGGGCGTGGCGCCCTCCGCAGGTTTTGAAAAAATTCTCAACATTGTCCTCAGTAAGAGTGTAAGTAGAAAATGCCTCGGAGTACTGTTCAGCTGCACGCTGGAATTTAGTAGACAACATCAGTGTATGTTTGAGATCGTTGCGATCAAGGTAACTGCTGACGTGATCGACCAATTCTTGAGGCAGGCTATCCATGTCGCAGAGAATTGTCGACTCTTCAGAGATTAATGTCCAATAGGCCTTTGGATGAAGGGACGGTTGAAGGATCGTGGCTTCGCCAGGATAGTTTACAAAGATCCAGGCCCTGCCAACTAGTTGAGAAGCTGTTATTTGCAGAGGGCGATAAGCCGAGGATGAATGTGTGGATGGATTGAGTGAGTAACTAGAAAGCCGAAGGAGGTACTCTAAATACCGGTCTGAAAGGTCACGTGATCTGGTCACATGATATCTTGGCCTCTAATAGGTATAAATGCGATCATGACGAGGGACGGAGTATTCGCGACTTCAAATATGATACTGGCATACAGACTTCACTGAGAGAGGTTTCTTGAAGGGCTTCCACAGGTAGATTCAGTAGTGCATACGGTGGTATCAAGCGTAAGTTTTGTTAGTACGGTGGGTACAACAGGGGCCGTGTTATCCTGACCAATTCAACGCGGCGTTCTTTATGGTTACCAGCTACCTAGCTGATTGGTGGAATAAGCAACGCTAACTCTTGCTATCCTCTTTCAGATGTAATAATTCCATTAGGGGGACTGGGTTGCACCCCTGTTATGCCGACCCTACTAACAAAACTTATGCTTGATACCACGGTAAGCATTGTCATGAGAAGCGGTCGAGATGGTAACCAATATGGTTTAGCGCCGGAGCCTTCACATCCCCGAACGTCCAATAAGAACTGCGTGCGATCTATTTTCGGAATCGGCGTTGTCACAAGTATTCATAGGCGTTCGCGTGAGACTTCCGAGACTAGCTTACGGGCAGGAACCGCTCTTGGTTGAAGACGTATGCTCGAAATAGTCCTTTGTTTGGGTATTCGGCAGCAAAGCGCTCGGTGGATTTGTGGTTAGGTGACTACCAGCGAATACCCGCTCTCGTATGTCTTTTGTCTGCTTTTTGCGTAATGCGTCAAACGGTCTTGCCCATCGACAACTTGGTATAACGGACAAACAGGTCTTCTCCATAGTATAAGAATTGTGCGGATTTTGTTGTTGTATCATTTGTGAGCTTGGACGCAATGCTGTCATTGGACACCCCTCATCGCACCAGGCCTATTGTAAATTAGCCTCTTCTCCCATGTTTCGGCACCGCCACCTGCACGACACATAACAACGAATACTCGGGTGCACTCCTGCCGTTGCTAGTGTCAGACTGAGAGAGATGCGCCATGTTTGAGCGCCATGTAAAGCTCCCAACGCTCACAAGGGTCGCCTCTTGTGCAATAAGTCTACCATGACGCTTTATCGATTTAACCAGAAGTCTACCACCCAGGCTTGTGGTGGGACGAGTTGCGACCAAATGAGGCATGCCGTCTTTGGCATTATCGAAAGTTCTAATCGTTCCGGTCTCGAATTGGTGGGTTTTGAAGTGCCCTCCTTATACCTTTAATCGTCTCATCTTCCCATTCTTTACTTAATGGCAGGTCTGGGCAAGTTGTCCAGAAGCCATGTGGTAAACCTGGGTATATCCGAGTTTTTACCTCAAGCCCATTGTCCCGCAGTATGTCTGCATACATGATCGCCTCGTCACGACGAGGATCCCAGCCGCAGATGGAAAAATAGGCCCCCTGTGCCACACCGGTCCATTCCGTGTGAAGAAGCGGCGAGTACCTCACGTCTTCCTTCGGTGCACCGTACTTCTTCCAGAAGTACTTAATTGATGTTTTGGTTAGGCCGGGAGCGTCATCTATCTCCTCGACAGAAAGGATTCGCGACCTCAAGTGTGCCGGTCGAACGTCCGGATGACACCAACTACCCGCCCAAAACACTAGACTTGTAATTTTTGGAGTTAGACCTTGCTCACGGTATCAATGGGTAAGGCCCGCCGTGGAGTTTGCGCTTGCGGACGTCCCACCAAGAATAAACCCTTGGGTCAGTCCAATTTTCAGGATCTCCTTCGCTACAGTGGTAGGGCACCATTTTAGGACATCCCAGCAATCTTCGAATCCCACTGGACATGGGTGCTCAGGAGCGAGTCAGTACTCGATGCTAAGAACGCAGACCTCGATTTCTCTTGCCAGAAGTCTACAAGAGCGATCATCTGTTTCAAGAGAGCCTGTAACGAAGCCTCCTCCGTGCATGTACTGGAAGAGTGGTAAACCGGATCTGCCCATCCGACGGTAGACGCGGAGGCGAATATCGTATCCATCACGAGCTTTAACCGTGAACTCGAAAATGTCGACTTCCGAGTCAGGCTCGATGTCTTTACTGTCTCTGTTCATAGTGACTCCTTTGTTCGTTCCTGGAGGGATGTTCCTGGGGAACTGTCACGAGATCAGCTGTCGGCTCCCACAACGTGGCAATGCCGGATCAGCTCGCGGGCTGTTGCAAACTTATATCGACCCATTGCGGGTGCGGCACAGCATACTTACGGTATTCGGACATGGGTGGTGACTCCAGAACAATGGTTGTGTATAATTGCGGAAGTTGTACCTAATAGTTGGTGGTTGGGCGGAAGGTGCAGCCGACGACCGAGCCTTGAAGTCTACACCTTCACAGGAACGAGAGCTCTGTGATTCCGGGCTTTGTCAAGAGCCAGATCTGGCAGATGCCACTGGCAGCAATCAACAATACGAGAACAGTGATCAGATGAGATGACTGAGCGACACCGGCGCCCGCGTTAGTGGGGTCGATCGACAACCAAGACCACGTTTTGATGTAATCAGATCGAAATGGTAGTCGTGACATTGATTCCAGCCAACGGAAGATGATTCCAACCAACGGAAGATATATCACAGTACTCAGGCGTGCAACGGGCCGGATTTCTATTCCATCCGAGCACCGAGAGATGAGGTTGAACAGGAAGAGCGAAAAAATTCTGAAGAGCACAAAAGTATCCCTCGATTGGACGTGTGTTTGGGAACTTTAAAACGCTGCGTCGGTTGCTTGTCAAGCCTTGATCAGAATCAAGCTCTCGAGCCCAGTGACCAAACAAACTCTCTTTGGCAGACAGCATAAGCAGCTCAAACGACAAGATGACTTCCAAGCACCCAACTCTGCCAGCCCAAATCAACGAAAGTACCCCATCTGATCCAACAGCTGGACAACAAAAAGGCAATGCAATCACGCAAGTTAACGATGAAGCAAAAAATGACTTGTTAAAGCCTCCTCTCGAGTCCGATACTCCCGGTGTCAAGAAGGTCGAGCGCTTCAGCCATGTTCTATACCACTCTGGCGCGTCTGGGCGCTTTCTGCTCTACATTCTCGTTGGCTCGATAGGGTTGACGATATTTGGCTACGCTCTCGATCAGGGCATCACATCGCAGTTTACTGTCATAGCCGCATCGTCCCTTGGCTACCATGCGGAAATAAGCGCTGTCGATACCACAGCCGCCATAATTCGCGCAATCTCGAAGCCTTTCATTGGGAAAATGTCGGACATAACCTCACGTCCAACATGCTACCTTATCGTCTTGGTTTTCTGTGTCATTGACTTTGTGGTAGCGGCGACATGCAACCACATCGCGGCATATGCTATTGGCATATCGTTCACAGCAGTTGGAAAGTCTGGCCTGGACCTACTGGGCGAAATCATCGTGGCAGATCTTACAACGTTAGAATGGCGCGCTTTTTGTGGAGGACTGCTGAGCAGTCCATTCATCATCACCATTTTCATCAACGGCTCCATTGCAGATGCCATGACCCCCGATCAGTAAGTGGCACACAATTGACTCCTACAGGATACCTCGCTGACCGTAGGCATGATCTGCAGCTGGCGCCGGGGCCTCGGCATATTCGCGATCATGATGCCTGTGCTTTTGATACCTACAATTTTGACACTCTACGGAGTTCAAAGGCGAGCGGACAAGCTCGGTACCATCAGTTTCGGTGGAGCCGGTGTGGCCCGTAGAGAGGGCATCAATGTTTACACCGGCAAGGACTATTTCAATCTTGCCTGGCGCGGCATCATTGAAATCGACCTTGCTGGCTTCCTACTTCTTGGGTTTGGTTTCGCCCTTGTGTTGCGTTCTTTCAACCTCGCAAAGAAGGCAGAAGGAGGTTGGCACAATGCCTCTATGATAGCTATGCTCGTTGTTGGCTTCGCCATTCCGGGCTTCTTTGCGGCATTCGAAATCACGATCGCGCCCAAACCCATCATGACTCGTCGCATCTTCAAGAACAAAGCCTTCATATGCGCGTTGATCGTCAACGTTTGTGGCCAGATGGCAAGCTCGACACGCGCCACCTACTTCTCGTCATACATGTACATCATCAAGGACTGGTCGAACTATGCTTGGAACACATTCCTGAACACTACTACACTGGTGCTCTGCCTTTTTGGTCCCCTCGGTGGCATTATCCACCGTGTTTCTCATCGCTATAAAAGCCTCATGGCTCTTGGTGCTGTTCTCAGACTTATTGGAAACGCTATTTTGATGACGAGCGACCTTCGCAGCACCCAAGATACCGCTACAGTCGTTGTTTCACAAATATTGCTGAGCTGCGGTGCTTTCACAGTCATCGGCGCCCGAGTTGGGTCCCGGTCCCAGGCTTCAGTTCCACACGAAGATCTGTCTTCAGCTATTGCGATCAACTCACTGTGGAGCACCCTCGCATCGTCGGTCGGATCCACCATCGCTGGCTCTATTTGGCAGGAGAAGATGCTGCCGTACATGCGTGAAGAGATGCCTGACGTGCCAGAGAAGACGCTGACGTTTATATATGGCAGAATCAAGAAACTCCGAGCGGAGTATAGCTGGGATGACCCAATCAGGAGGGGTGCTGTAAAAGCTTACACACGGATTAACGGCACGCTGTTTTTAGTGGCTGTGGTTCTGAACATTCTGCCTGTGATCTTCTCGCTTTGCATGCCTGATAAGTATCCGAGCAAAGTTATGTTTTTCGGTGCAGATAGTATTTCAGATTACTATCTTGGACAACAGCAGAATGCAGTCACAAACAAAGGCGTAGATGGTCAACTCGTGCAAGTCAAGCAAAGAGCCCAGTCTGCTGATAAGACAAGTGCGTGAGCTAGAATTAAGCATCTTTATCGCAAAGAGGTATAATCTTTGAGTTTACATCTCTAGGCTGCGGTTCTTGTCTAGATATGTCCATAGCCAAGCTAAGAGCGCTTCATAAGAAGCCCCGGGTTTCTCAGCCATCGAGTTTATGCTGACACAGGTGCTTCGTCGGAAGCTAGTATCTGAACACGCAAAATGGAACAGCGTTCCACCAGTTGGTTTTTCACCACTGTACGGCTACATTTCAACAACACAAAAACATCTTGGCAAAGCTCTGATCAGACAGTTATAGTCAGGTTAGTCTGCAAGTTCAGTTCTTTGCCTCTGGTCGCGCACTGATTCGGCGACCCGAAAGCTTATGTCTGGTATCTTCTCAAAATCCAGCATATACAAGCATTTGCTCTAACTATGCACGTTCTGTCCAGAAGCTTTCGGAATTTTTGGGCCTACAGTTGATTCAAAATGTGCGCACTTTCTCTCATGTTCCTGCCTCCACCGCAACTCTGGGCCCCAGTCCTTCGTCCCAGTCAACAAAGGTCTGGTGCTGATAATCTGGCATGCACTTCACTTTCTCCGGTGGCTTCGCCTCCCACTCAATTTTCTTTTCGTCCCTTTCGTTCGCGACATGTCTCGCCACATAACCTTTGAGCGCCTTGATCTTCTTCGCCGCCTCGTCGCTGTACTCCACATTCACACTCGGCACGACCGCAATCTTGCCGTATCCCTTTGCCCACATATCCTTTGCAAATAGTTCCGGCTCGCCCTGGAAGCATTCCCCTGGTCCACGTGCCCTGAACTTGATGGATCCCCCCAACAGTGGCTTTGCAGTGAATGCGGTGACGCCGTTCCAGCACGCGAACACCTGGAAGGGTTTAGCTGCGGCAAGTCGTGCATGTGCTTTGTTGTCGTTCCAGAAGAGATTCCAGGCGAAGTCCCAGCTCCCATCTTCGGGAATTCTAAAGAATGTATCGCCCGTCATACCGCGCGCAATCCAAATATCGTAGAAGGTCGGGTTTAGGCCAACGTATGTCCAGTCCATGGCACATGTCTGATCGGCGCCTTGAAATTTGCGCTGGTGGATTAGCTCTAGAATATCCTCCATGCAAAGCGCGATGTCGTTAAGAAAGATGATGGTGGTGTCTGGGTCGTAATGCGCTGGGTAAGTGAGAAGGTCCTGCAAGGCGAGGTTCCGCAGGTCTGCGAGGGCTTCGATGCGATCTCCTCCTGGGGCCGTGGGATTGATGTCGCTTGTCTGGAAGAAGTACTTTACACCAAGGGCTTGTAAGCTGGGACGAAGCTCGTCAAGGACTTCAAAAGTGCCATCACTGGATCGGCCTTCAACGATGGAAAGCACGCAGTTCTCTGGACCGAGAAACGTGATCGTTTCTAGGATTGAACCTAACAACCGTGTAAGTAGTTTGACACATTGGTGTAGATCGAGCGCGAGAAAGAACTTGGGATGCTGTGAGGCTTCAGAGTGATCCGGTGCGCGTCCTAGGTAAGCATAACGGTGGACATCCGGCTGTGGACACTCTAGACGAGCGAAATTTTGATCTGATGAGTTCAAGATGGCTTGGATATATGCTGGTGCTTGCGCGAGCAGAGTGTCATTTTCTTTACTCGGCAGACCAGTTGAAGTAGTGGTGGGCGGCGAAGTGGTAGTGTGCACGACGCCCGATCCCTCTGATAACAGTAAGCTCTTGAATTCATTCAAGGAAACTAGAAAAAGGAACTACCGACCCTTTGAAGGATGATTGAGGTTCTTTGTGTCACTACTGGATTGTGTCCATGTGACACGGTCGCTGTACTGGATAAACCCGAATCCAAGGACGAGAAGGAGGATAGCTGCAAGTAAGGCGATGGCTTTGAAAAGCGACTGCAAGCTTCTTAAGCTAGTCATAAGGGAAGACAAGTCCCTCAATCGTTAGGAAAACGTTTTTTGCGTGAAAGTTCTCACAAAGAACCACCTACATGACCTCGAAGGAGTCAAAGCTGACGGCACCTGCATATACGATCGACTGTGCCGCTTGCTAATAACTTCGATGCGGAGCTGCACGGATGCGTACTAGGAGCAGACACACTTGACCCACCTGTTATCTCCAAACATAATATCAATAAATCCGGAGATTAAGCGAGCGCTTAGAGTACTTACCACGCAGCCTTGTTTGCCAACAGTGCACGGGCGTTACCAGATCGATGGAACGCTGCACAAACTTTTCGTTCATGTACGAAGTATGCTTGGTCTGGGAGACTGCGGCATGGTCGTGGAAACTAACAACTGCACAGATGGTGTATTATCATAATTCTCCACTCTGTCAGTTCCGAAGCAGCTTCATGTATGGGCCAGAGCTACATACTCGAGCCGAGTGACATATTAGGCCGAATCAGTGCAAGCTGAGGTGGGTTAGACCGGGAAGTGGAAAGTGGGAAGTGGCTTTATTGATGCATTTGTAGCAACGGAATATTTGAATTAAAGCTGCGAGTTGTAGGAACATAATAATCTAGATTTTTCTGGATGGCATCTGCCCTGGGGTCTAGAAGCGGGGGATCATTTCCTTCATTTTGACCCGTATCTTGATGCTGTGCGAAAACGGGTGATCGGTACTGTGGTGCCTTGTGCTGAGTCCACACGGCATATGAAAGCACATTCTAATAACAGTTTTCCTTTTGGAAAATGTCTTGTCGTTTCAAGCTGAAGATAAACACGAACAAAGTTATCATCACCTCTGCCAATTTGGCAGAGTACGTTTTTGTCGTTGCTCCAAAGGACATTTACCACTCTGTATCGATAGTATTGAAGATGTTCGAAATGCTGTTATTCCGAACTTGTGGAAACACAGCTATGTGATATTGATACTTTCACTCAAACATCATGTCAAGCCTTCCATAACGCCATCCTTAACTACGATCAGCAGGAAACAGCCTTTCCATCCGCGTTGAGATACGTAGAAAGGCTGATTGTGCTTCCACATTTAACACCCTGCGCAAACGTCTTGGTATTGATCTGCGCTCCTGCGGGGTTTGTGTGCGTGTTATCATTCGGAAAGTACGTCTTAGCCTTGGTAGAGCCTAGAGCCTGGAACGCAGCGACCGAGTACTTGGTGTGGTCCACATACTGAACATCAGCCTTTTGCGCCACCTCCTTTGCAGTATCGGCAAATGGCCAGCTAGCCTGCAGTGTCTCGCCTTTCCAGTAGTTCCTTGGAACCATGCCCGAAATTATGGGAACTGCTTGCTTAGCCTCAACGTCGGCGATCATCTTGCGGAGGTACCAGCCGAAGGTATGGACCGTCTCTTTTGCGCCTGTTGAGGTGGTGACTACAACGGTCTCTTCGCCACTGCCGGAGAGGGTACCACGATCTTTGGTGTCGGTAGTTGGGTCGACATCGTCGTTGTGGCCCATTTCAATAATGACGAAGTCGCCGGCATTTGTCGAGGCAAGTAGTGATGTCCATTTTCCTTCGTTGATGAATGACCGAGTAGACCGGCCATTTACTGCGAGGTTGCTCACCCCGATGGTCAGGTAATTCTTGAGGTAATAGCCCCAGCTATAGCAGGTAGTCAGCAATGACGGCCATATTGACATTCTGTGCTTAAATACCCTTGAAGAACCGAACCTTCAGCATAGTTTGCCGTTGTGCTGTCAGAGCAGATTAAAACCTTAGGTGTTGCTGCAGCTGCAGGTGCAGGGGCGGCTGAGACCGCAGCAATAATAGTGGAAAGTAATGCGAGGGTCTTCATGGTAGAAATGTAATTGTTGGATAGCACAAAGTATTACTGCCTTCGCTAATCGTTGAGAACCTGGGTACAGAGAGACCGACGAGCTTGTGGCTGGTTCTTATACATGGTTTACGCGACCGGGCGAAGGGATCTCCGATAGAGCTCATCTTCCCCTTTTTCAATGCCAGTGTGATGTACATAGAAAATAGATTAATGGTGTCAAGGCGGCGCGATGTTTGAAGGTTGACATCGACCCCAAGAGTAACGTGCAAACAGGTGTGGATACGGCACTTTCGAGGTCGAAAGATCCACCAATCAAAGGAGAGTGCAGATCGTGAGTGTTTCAGAGACATCCACAAATGAAATGCTGCGATCGTGTTCGGCCTGATGGAAGTACTTTTCAGACGCAGAGATTGGGGAACAGGATAAGCTTTCCTTAACCACATGGAGATTGGCGGCGCTGCAGCGAGTCGCCATTCGCTTGGGCCCGTGATGGTAGATCGACCTTCGTGTTTGCTGTCATTGGTGGAAGCTGTATATGAAACACGAAATGATTGCCTCTTTCGGAAACAGTGTGGGGGACACGAGCACTAGCTCAGTGGGCTACACAAGGGAGAATCTGGTATGTGGGCTACCGGATCAAGGTACGCTTGTGTTTCTGCATTGATGTATTGTTGATTTCGTGGATCCCAGATCAGACTTGTCCAGGTGTCATTGGTTCGAAGAGTTGTGTCCAGAAAGCTTCAAGACTATGCTCACAGCTTTTGAGTACGAGTCAAGGGAGGGCAAGCATTTACAAGCTCGGACTGAATCTTAGATTCATCTTAAGTACTAGCACATCTCGTACCAGCATGGATACCCTTTGTTGCGCGTCGATCATGCATTAGCTGTAATTGGCACAAATGCGCCGAGACGTGCAGCGCGCCACTTCCCCGCACAATGTGCCCCAGCTTCGTCCCAGCCTGCGGTCATCCTGAACACCACCATGATCCCAGCAATCAAGCACACAGCTGGACCTCCGGTTACCTCGAAACCAAGCTCTTCCCTATTTCGTTTTCTTCTTGGTAGGCGTTGCGGCAGCACGCCTTGGGAGATGAAAGTCGTGCCTCATGCTGACAAAGGTACCGACAACTGACGTTGCCATCAGGACAAACACGAACGGGTGCCGAAAAGCGATAAATGTAGTCGTCCAGGCAAACGTGGCATACACGGGCCAAAAGAACCTCCACACTATACCCCAGACCGATCGGAACTCGAAATTCAAGTGGTCGAGTACAGAGCGCGACATGAACTTATTCCACTCCTCGCGCAGGCCGTCGACGTCGGCGTCTGCAAAGGTAAAATCGTGCTGGCTGAGCCATTGCGACCACCAGGGCTGGAGAGTTTTCAACTTAGAGTCATACGGACTCTCGTGGTTCATGAAATCGACCCACTTGTCTACAGCTGCTATGGCAAGATCGCTGGAGATCTCGAACCACTCCTTGTGCTTTTTTCTGCAGAATTCACACTCGTAGGGCCTACAAAGATCCAAGAGATATGCCTGCACAAGAGCTTCCGTCTTGCTGTAGAAGTGCACGGTCTTGTAGTGAACAAGTTCGAGGTCCAGACCACAATCGCGTCCGATGGTCTGAAGGCGGACTTTGGGTTCCATTGTTCTCCCAATTTTGTACCGGTGAGGCTTGTTCACATCTCTCATGACATAAATGCCACCGTATCCATCGTTAACGGTCAGTCCCTTCTCAAATTTTGCTCGGAGTTCACTGTGCACCTCCAGGGGGCTTTTATCGTAGGTAGGGCCTGCGTCGTCCTGAACCGATTCGTCCTGTTCTGACTGTGCCTCATGAGCGTCTTCTGGCTCTGGATGGTCTGCTTCTACAGATGTAAGGGTTTCGCCTTGAACTCCTCCGGTCGTCTCGAACTCATCGGCATCTAGCTCGTCTGAGTCGTCTCTCATTTTTGATGGGGTGCTCCTGTTATCTGTTGGGATATCGGCACATGAGTTCGTTTCCAGTGACGCTGCTTGTTTCCTTGTGGGTGTTGAAGTGAACACATCCTCAGCTCGCTGCTTCGATACTTTCGACGATGACTGGGCACGTTCGCTCGGTGATCCTTTTTCTACAAAAGCGGATCTGACCTTGCAGGCGGGAACTGGACACATTTCGATGTGCTTTGATCTTGAACGGTTATATGTATAGGAGTCCCACGTCTTGTTACACGATTTTGGTGTTTTCAGGCTCGGACTTATGCTTCCAACATCACTGTTCGTGGCGTCTGCTCCGGGGCTCTGGCCAGACGCAGATTTCGCTCTCTTCCGTGAACCGGGCAGAACAGGTATTTTCAAGGACTCGTTCGCAGGTTGTTCTGCTTGCGGAAGAATCGGAGCGCTATGAGTTCTTCCATCCGATGGGAGCTGGTGAAATATAGAAGAGACTTTGCGCTTGGAAGGGGTTGTCTCCTGTTCTTGTCGACGCGGTGGTAGTGGCGTCTTTGGCATACTCATCGACCAGCCATGGGGTGAGACGTTAGACTCCATGTCGTCGGCAAGAAGAAGGTATCGTGTAAAGATTTCGCTGGTCGGCAAAACTGTGTTTGCTGTAGTTTTGATGGGTTCTGCCTTCCAAGCTGGGTTGCACGTTGCACTTATAACCCATGCTTCGGGTCAATCACATATGTTGCGAGACTATGCAGCAAATGTGTTGGAAATCCAGCAACATTCAGGACAGGAAGGTACTCATGCGCAGGAGAAGAGTGTGGGGGCTGAGTTGAAGACGCCATCTGCGAGGCTGAAACAAATACCACCCATCTATGGAGTGCATACCAGCATGCGGATTGATCCGCATCCAACATTCTCCAAGATTTCCTATGCTAACATTCGGTAGCGGTAGCCAGTTGGTCTCGGAAATGTTTGACAGCAGATCCTACTGTACGTTTTGAAACCGCCACCAAATGAGATGAGTTAGCGATACCAGTACCTACTCTTCAGCTATGCTAATAATGGATCGAAAGCGCTGACGGGCCGTTTGCTCTCGGTACGGGCGCGGCTGAACTCACTAGTTAGGCAGGTTGGTATATGTTCAACGTGCTGTGCCACAAGGCTACAGGTACCAATTGCTTGGCTTGAACGACCCGATCTTGCTGGACAGATAGCGAAGTAGTCATTTAAACACACTATACACAGGTATGAATGGTACCTAGCGTAACCTGTAATGCCAATTGCGCGCACACGAGTTGACGTTTTGTCCGTGATAGTGCGACTTGCACAGATTCAACCGCCGAAGTCTCAGCCTTGGGGTGATTTCACAGATGCCGGATGCATTCAAAAAGGACCGAATACACTTTAGCATAATAAAGGAGGTTAGCATGTTTTTGACGAGCTAAGCGCTTCACCTGTAGGCTGTGCATATGAGGGTTGGAGCTTCACCTATCAATTATGCGGAGACGATAGACTTCGGGACACACAGTGACCGAGCATCCGGAGAACTATCCAAAGGTAGTGTTCCTGAAGGAACGCGGTATCTCATCAAACGCAACACCGTCCCCCTGCGTCGTGCAGCTCGGTAAAATCCTCACAATCCTGCCGCAACATGAACAATTTAAAACCGTGCCAGTGAAATGAGCAAAATTTACTATGTAGATGGCGTATCGGTTCGGGGATTATTCGAGTAACTCCTACGACCTGATCTCAGCGCTGCCCGATATGTCCACCATCGAAACATCAGGTTCTCAATGACACTCTTGGCTACCAAACAACACACTGCCCGACATCTGACAAAGCAATAAGAACATCCCACTCCTGCAGCCCTTCACCTCTATCCCACGCCTTAGCATGTGTCAACTAATCTCGAGCTGGCCAACGACAGCGCGCCTCCCGCCGACTCCTCTTCGCGAACCGCGATAGGAGAGCACCTACTTCTGTGGTGCTAATTGGCACAAACATGTCAGTGTGTATCTACTTAAAATATGGTACGCTAGGCTGTACATCGCTCCTGATTGGTTGACGACAAACGTCAGCCAATCAGGAGTCGTCTCCAACGTATGTAGTCTACCCGATGAAGACAACGGATTCGCAGATTTGCCTCCGTAATTCGTCACTTCATGCACATGCTTGGATTTGACCCTGGATAAACAACTCCGCTCTCCAACACATCAAAAAGCGAAAACACCAAAGGAAAAAAAACATACAACAGCGGGGATTCGCCAGTGGT
>JUDZ01009525.1:0-25960 GCA_000812845.1 Stagonosporopsis tanaceti | reverse complement strand
GGCGGCAGTATGTGGTCTGAATCCCGCAAGTGCATCGCCAATCAAGAGTACACGATCATCGCTCGATAGAATGGCGGCGGGGCTGATCACATCTGTGATAGCTTGTACAAACGGAACCTTCGTTTTGTTGACTAGCTCTGCAAACTGAGGCGGCAGAACTTCGCTCGCGATCTCCTTCTGTCGCTGCCACACACGGTCCTGGATTCCTCCCGGAGGCAACGTAACGTGGTGACGTTTGCCGTCTTTATCCGTCATGAGCTCGACGTGCTCAGGTGACTCTTCCTTGTAGTTGACGTACCACACCCAGTTCAACAAACGCTTGCCTGTCTCAACTGTACCATTCGGCCCTGGTATTGTGTACGCAAGGATCTGGGTACCCTCCGCGTGGAAGAAGGGAAACTTTTCGACGAACACGTCCGTTGCTGATTGCGAGGCTTGATCTTCTGGAATAGTGCCTCTCCATGCTACGTATCCAGCGTACTTCCTCTGCACTGTAGAGTCGATGTACTTGCGAACTGACGAGCTTGGCCCATCAGCGCCAATCAGCATGTCCGCATTGATCGCAACGTCATCGTCTCTCGAGGATCTGGTTTTGATAGACAGCGAATCGTGACTACTGAAGTCAATCTCCATGATCTGCTGGCCGTAATCGTACATGGTCGACCCCTCATGTGTTTCTGGCGAAGGTGCTTTTGCGTATTCAGAGTTGATTCCATCGAAGTTCGTCCTCAAGAGATGGTAGAGCAAGTCCCAGCTCGTCATGTGTTGTTCTTTGTTCTCGCGACTGATGACTTTCCCTTCCTTGTCGAGGTACAGTCGCTGGTAGCTTGCAACTGAGAGTGGCGTCTTCGTCCTGTCGTGCTTTCGGAAGAAGTCCTGGACATCTTGGCCTGCAACAACACCAGCACCTTGGTCATGCAGTAACGGGGTAGGGTTCCGCTCGAGTATACGGATATTCAAATCCTTCCGCAAGTGCTTCAAGGCCACGCCCGCGAAAAGGCCGCCCAGTGAACCGCCAACGATAGCGATGTTCTTGGGTTTTACGGATGTCATCCTGGCAGTGTCAAGGACTGAACTGACCTGATGAGTATGGAATGAGATCGCATTTTAATGTTCTCTTCTACAAGACCCTTGCAGCTTCGTTTGATGTTTGTTGTCATCATTACAGATCAAGAACGGTAGGTATGCCCGGCTAAAGCTCGATCGAGGAGAATGACATCATCAACCCGCTTAAAAGTTCCGCGCGCACCATTATTCTGTAAATGCCGTGAGAAGATGATGTGAGCCCTGATGAATGGTGCGTTCAGATCAAAACAGGTGCTGGTCCGCAGGCAGATCCGCTTCGTGCATCATTCTGAGCCAATACAGTCTATCACAAGCTGACTTTGACACATTGTAAGCATGCAATGTCTTGTGTCAGGACCAGCTGTGAGACTGGCTATCTACGCTTGTGAAACCAGATGAGCTCCTTCATCTCATCACATAGTGGTATTCCAACACTCTGCACTATTCCGTCTTCAATCCTAAATTCAGCCTTCATCTTGCGTTTGCTCCTGATCAGCACGTCATGGAATTCGACAATGAATCTCTTCCCTGAGAGATGGTAAAATCGAAGCTTGAACGGTGTGCATCTGTCTGTACAGTCGGCCTCTAATCTGCCCTCGCTATATGTGAGGACGATCGCACGATAGCCATCGTTCAGGTATTGACCCACAAGGTCTTCCAGAGCCACGGAAAGTCGTACCGGCGGACTGGGCGGCAGTAGCTCTGGATCTTCTTTCGAGTCCTCTTTCTCTTCATCTTGATAGCACTTGCGCCAATAAGCAAGCCAATGTGTGCGCTCCTCATAGGGGACATTGAGCACCTCGTCCATCAACTCATGGAACAAGATTTGGTTTACGAAGAACGCATTGGACGCGTTCCCGAATACTGCGATACCCCAGTCATGCCCTGGCAAGAAGCGCATCAAGGCTCTGAACCCGTAGAAGGAACCATCATGGCCGACCACAACGTAGCCGCGGTACGACTCGACAACAAGCCCTAAAGCATACAAGCTATGCCCATAGAGAGGGAGCGCGTCGTTGCCCTCATATGGCACAATGGTTCGACCCTTGATCATCTCATCGTGTGTCTTCTCTGGCAATGGAGCAGAGCGCTTGAGAAGCGCCCGCACCCACTTTGCATAATCGTCGACGGTGCTGAACACGCATCCTGCGCCCTGACCTTCGGGCTGTGCGTAAGACGGGATGGCGAAGTACGTCTCGCTCTCATTATCCCAGTGGTATCCCATCGCTAAGCGCCCCTGTGCGTTTCCAGCCTCAACGCTTGGGATGTCGTGGTAAATGTTCGACATACCGAGAGGCTCCCAAATTCTTGTTCTCACGAAATCGACGTACGCTTCGCCAGTCACAGTCTCGATGAGATGCGTAGCAACTGTATACATGATGTTGCTGTACTGGTAAGCGCACCGAAATGGTTCATTGAACGGCAAATTTCTGAGGTTTCGAGTTATAGACTTCGCATTATCTGGGTGAGTGGCTTTCTGTCCGTGAAGGGAATTGTCGTGCCCTGGGTCACCAGTCCGGTGGCTCAGAATGTCCTCGATGGTGACATTGGCTGTTAGATACGCATCTGAGAGAACGAAATCGTGGGACAGGATTTGGGAGATTGGTGTTCGCCATTGCACATCTGGGTACGATTGGTCCGCGACGAGGAGTGCGACGCATGCTGCGGTGAAAGACTTGGATGTGCTTGCGCAATCGAAAAGGGTGTCTTCTGTACAGGCTTCCCCTTCGAGCTGAGCAAAACCAAAACTCTGATTCAGATTAACGAGATTCTAAACTTGACGAACGATACTTGCCTTGGCATAGATATGGTCGCCTTGTATGATCGCCACACCGAGTCCTGGCACGTGCCACTCATCGATGAGCTTCAGAACATTCTCGTCGGATACAAAACCTGCATGCGCCATAGCTTCGATAAACAAGAGTTCTTGATACAGAATTTAGATAGCTTGATAGAGATAGTCGACACAATATAGTTTTGGTGAGGGTTTGAGTCTCTTTGAGTCTTTGGCGCGCTCCGACTGATGCGGGGCGGCTGCACTTCTTACTAAGATTGAAAGTAGGTTACCTGAACGGGTACCCGGGAAACAAACGATGCGCTAACGTAACAATACAATATACTTCACAGAAAGTGACTCACATACACGACTGCTCAAGCTCCAACGGTCACGCCGTTAGGCATCTCAAGCCCAATCGGTAGCCCGGCGATAAATGGTGCGAGAAACTTCTCACCCCTGACTTGAGTCAACTTCTCCTCGACATCCTTGTACATGTCGTACGCATTCATCTCCTCAATGGTCAACTTCTTCTTCTCGTCCTCAACCTTATACGTTGAGCACTTGCCCTTATTCGCGGAGAACCCAATGCGCTCGTTGATATTGTAAGCGGCTTTTGCTGCTGCAGCTTGCACACGTGTGGCACGCGGTAAGCGTACCTTCTCGTAGACTTCGAGAGCTTCGCGTACATCGCCTTGGAAGTAAGACTTGTTGAAGATGATGCCAATAGCGGCTGCGTCCTCAATGGCCATACAGGCACCTTGACTCTGATGAGGCATCATCTGTGAACGTTAGTAGAGGAACATGAAACAGCTCGAAGAACGTACTGGGTGTCCTGCGTCACCTAACAGGCAAACGTTGCCTTTCTGGATGTACGGGTACGGGTCGTGTACCCACAACCTCCAGGGCTGTACTTCAACGCCAATTGCCAAATGTGCTTTGACTTGTGCGTCTAACTCAGGGTAGGGCGCGAGCAGCTCATCAACTGGTCGGTCCTCGGCTCCCCAGGCTTGTGTTGTGTAGTCGCCCTTTTCACGTGGGAAAAAGCAGTAGTACGAGAGTAGCTTGCCACCATTGCAAGGCGACAGAACAATCTTGTCCCACTTGCCTTCCTGGCCACCCCAATACTCTAGGGCGGCGTTCTGTGAGTAGTCCACGAGACCAAGCTTGACTGCTTGCTCGGTACTGACGTTCGCGTGCAAGCAGCTCGAATCAGCGGGACGCTTGGCTGGGTGTACCCCAAGGATGCCACGCACAGCAGATCCGATGCCATCTGCGCCAATAAGAAGATCATGCTTGGCCTGTACACCATTCTTGAATATGACTGTTCCCGCCTTGAGGTCAATATCTTGACACTGAAGTGTGTTAGTGGCGTAACAAGAACTATTTGATCAAGAACTTACGGCGTGGTTGACGAGCAGCCTGGCTGGCGTCCCCTCACCCTCCTCTTGCAATGCGCAGTCCTTTAGCATCTTGTGCATGTATTGACGGTGGAACATGTTGTACACGTATCCCCACTTCTCCTCATAATCATCCAGGTCGAAAGTCGATACTGGCTCGCCAGTTTTCCAGTCCCGGTTGATGAGCTTCTTCAAAACGACTGGATCTCCCTTCTCGGTATCAACACCCCACTCGTGTAACCACCTTGTACCGTTGGCTGCACAGGACACAGATGCACCGACCTCACCGGCAAAGTCGTGCTTCTCGTATATTGTAACCTGATGTCCAGCGCGGCGGAGAGCGATCGCGACGCACATTCCTCCTATCCCACCACCAATGACACCAACGTCAAGTTGTCGCCAGCCTTGCGCCATGATGTTCTGTCGTATGTTCAGTCAAAAAGATCCACCACCTTGAAAGTGTAAGTTGTGATCGTAAAACTCGCAATTGGTAGATAATGAGGGCGAGTTCCTAGTGCTGAGTGCTGAATGCTAATGGCTACCAGCAGACTGCGCCTGGCCTTCTACAAATATATCATGATACAGCATCGTTTCTTGTGCCGATCTAATGCGTTATCGTGAGCGCCATCAACCTCATCGGAAAGTCACAGACGTATCGGAGAGCACCGCCCAGAACCCATGACTGCGGATAAGGATCCAGGCAAGCACAACCCATGCTCGTCTGCGCGCTGATTGGGGTGCTAAGCATTACGATGCAGGGTTGTGTATCCGCTCTGGTGGCATGAAAGAACGACGGAAGGAGCGGAGGAAGCGTCGGATGAAAATCTCACTAGCGTTGAAGCTACTTCCGTCGGAAGGTGCGATTACCGCTGGAACATAGCCGCACAACTCCTTCTCTGGCATTCACGTAGCACTCGAGCTGCAATCCGTAACAAAGCGTATTCTACAACTCCTTGATGCATAATGTTTCTAGGCTCTCATCAAATCGGCAGAGTAGCATTTGCTGGCAGACAAGGACCTCTCTCTTGCTCAATGCGTGCAGTTGCGTTGATGACCAGGTTCGCCAAAGGACTTGTTCCACATTTCAGGCCAAGTACGAAAGCTTGACTGTGCTGCAGGCTTGTCAGTGTGTTTCGGTAAGCTGCAAAGTAATCTGGTACTCACAATGTCTGCTAAGAATGGAGCCGTATGGGTATGATCCATAGGGTAATTTCCATCAACAACAACCTTTCCAAGCAGCTTTTGCGCTTGCGCGGCGTAAGCTCCATGCTGCACAAAGAACACGTTGGAAGCTGGACCTCCCAACTCAAGTGTAGCCAACCTGTCTCGGTCAGCAACCACCCCTCACAGGAATCACTACAACATACTGGCTGTAATACGCAAACACGGGCGATCTGAACGAATAATTCCCTGACTCCCACACATTCGTTGGCAGCTGCTCAGCGATGACCACACCTGCAGCTCCGAGATTGAGAAACTTGCTCGCTGCCGTTTTCACGTATGTTGGGAATGTCTGCACGACCTCCGTGGTGTTGCTATAGAGTCAGCTCAAAGGTTTAGACACGTTGGCAGCGTTCACTTACTTGAATACCACAGTACATGTTCCATTACCCGCACCCGGACAGTCTGCTCGGCCCTTATCACCAGTGGTGCTAGTGGATCCGTTAATTGGAGCACCAGCATCATTAATCCCGAATTCGATGACAACCCAGTCACCTGGCTGCAAAGCTTGTGCGATACGGTCAAACCGTCCCTCACGGGTAAACTATGCTGTGTGAGGAGGCGTCACTCTTTTATCAATGTAACAGAAAACACATACCGACCGCGCTGACCTTCCAGCAAAAGCAGAGTTGCTCACCAAGGCTCGCTCACCGAAAGAGTACTTCAGGTATTGTCCCCAGCCTTCTGTGCCATTTTTCCCGCCATCAGGGGCCGTAGTCGAATCACCGGCAAGCCAGATCGTCGGTACTTTTGCTGAGGCTAGCAACGCGGTGCTAAGCAAGCATGCAAGAGTTGGCTGGAACTTCATCGCACAATTTTAGTGACTAATTGTCCAGAGATTGAGAATGGGAAGCCTCTGCATTAAGTTGATAATGTCGAACGTTGGGTTGCCAAGTACTCGCTACTTATAGTGATGCATTTTGCCGCTACTGAACAATAATGCACATGGATTACCCCGTGGCCTTGGGCATAGGGAAATGAAAGACGCGGAGCCCCGCAAAGTTTGGGGTCCCTGTGTGTCCGCGGGTCGGGCGAATTGGGGCCGAAGTTGTTGGCGCCTATGCTAGATCTTCCGGCTCATCTAAAACATTGACAGAGAGCAAGCGCGATAAAAAATTTGGTTATTTCTCCCTTTTTTTTCTGGGATTCACTGGCTGTGCAGCAAAGTGCATCGCCCTACCGGATATATAAATGACAAAGGAAGGAAGAAAAACAAAGCGCCGTAAAGATCTGCTCTTGCTTACAATATTCGGAGGCTAGTAGTACCCCATGCTTTAAAAGAATGAGTTTCTTCGATGGCGTCAAGGTATTGACATCCTGGGATCATGGAATTCAAGTCATTAGTGTTCATAAAGCTCTAACAGGGACGCTTCGTATGTCAAACGTTTTGTGGGCGAGTCTACCCGATCTGCCACCTCATCCTATTGTCTCATAGCGAACTCAATGTCGGTTTTGCGACCGGGCTTGATGTTGGGGTTGTACCATGTGAGGCAGACGACGAGGGTGGCAATCATCATGAGGCAGTCATAGACGTAAAGGGGCCATTCGTGTTGCAGCAGGTAAGCCTCCTGTATCGTCGTTAGCGAGTTACAGGATCATGTAGTAGATGTTGCTTACTTTGCCCATAGCGTACTCAACCACACGGCACATATTACGGATGGTGATGAACGCACTTGCAGCGTAGAGGAAGCGAACCATCTTTTGCCAAGGGATGTCTGCGGACGCAGCTGTAGGCCTGGACTCTAGTCTACGATGCCATGTTCCTGCAATGATAACGAAACAGAGGAAAATCAAGATTTGCAGGATGAGCCCACCCAAAATGATATCCTCGCCCCTCTGTACGCCATCTTTGTCTTTTGCCTGGACCAGCATACCTGCGCCGCCACTCTGGATGAAAAAACACAGAACATCCCCGGTCACGAACATCTTCGTAACCCATTTGGCGCGCACAATCGAGTAGGATGCAGAGTCGGTGCGTACGATCAAGCGTCCAAGGATCATGTAGATCGAGGCGGCAAAAAGGATAGGAGCGATGAGAATGAGGATTGATTGAATGATGTAAGGTGTCTTGGTGACAGTGTCATTGTGCGCTGCTGCTCTTGCGGCATAACCAATTGTTTCGAACTGGCGTTGTCAGTGCGAGTCCGCATGAAATGCGGCATTACATACCAAGGCTCCAACGACAAAAGGCATACAGAACCATGTCCGGTTTCTGACAAGCCGGAAGACGTGGGCGCATGTCAGGAGAGCAAAGACAACCGCGGCGATCGCCCCACCAGCGATGGATGGTGTGTACGGCCACAGCACATATTCCGGCTTCGTTGTGTCCGCCATGGTCAATCCGACAGCGATGCGGGGTTCGAGGCTTGTTTGTACAAGCTTTGCCTCGGCGTAGACGTATAGTCTGGGCGTTCAGTAGACGATGTAGGCTTGGGTGGTATAGCGAGGCCAGTAGCTTATGATGCTGGTTGGTGTGTGAAGTTGATCACACAGCTTGGGGGGACGTAGAGGCTTTATGTGTAGCAACAACGCCTGCGTATAGACTGATACGCCGTATGATAATATCCGAGCAACATTGGACCCTTCGCGTACTGGTTTGAAGCAAGCTTTGCGGACGCTGCGAACAACCTGGTGCTATGATTGGACACCGTACTCGCTTGCGTACACGTAACCGTCCATACAGGGGTCTGCTGAGTAGTGAACCTGGTTGCAGCTAAGAAAGCAGCATTGATGGCCGGACCATGCCCACCAAGAACCAAAACTAAAGACGCTGTCTTGTTAGTCAGAGTTTGATGTGGTCCCCGCCATGATCTTGATGCTCTTATGCAGTGAGTATAAGCTACAACGCTCAGATACTATCACAGATCAGTGCTGCAGCGTCAAGTCAACGATAAACGACCACAACTTACCTGCACTAATCTTACGAAGCTGCTCTTACCTTTTTGAAAAGACTCGCAAGCATCGCCAGAATCGTCATAGCTTGTGAGATATCGACGTCCTTCTCGGCAGCAGAGTCCCCTGTAGGTTGACGTTTCAATCACGGACTGCACTGCGCCACGCTCTCCTGTCGGAATGCGAATTGTGGTTTAGAATTTCCTGAATCGAGCTCCTTCATCACGGGATGGCAACGTTCTGACGGCCTCGCATCTGCTCCTTTGGCCAATCCAACCAGCCGCTCCACTCACTCGGCACCAGAGCTTCTGCCACTCGAAGAATCTGCTCGGCAACACCGGCCAAGTACCAATAGCGGATACTACTTTTCTGAAGCAGAACAGCATAATGTGCATATATAATCAATGAGCCTGGCTGCCGCTCTGAGAGCAGTTCTACGTATCGATCGCTGACGAAGTGGAGCCAGATCTTGAGAAGTGCGTCAGATGGTGGTTCGTGTGACTTAGCTGCCGCATCAAATGTCAATACCAATATATGAATCGCATAGCCGTAGGCGTCGACAATATCCGGGGGGTAGAGATGGTGCACAGCCTCAGCAAATTTACGCAGCTGCACAAGCTCCGTCTCCTCTGGTGGCTCTTGTATGAGCCAGTCGACACCCTGAACATCTTGAGGTATCATTTTGTCCAAGACGGAAGCTTTCATAGCACTGTAAAAGCTAGATACCATAGGCCGAACCCGTCTGGTTAGGGTGAAGTTTGACAGAAGAGAGTCGAAAGCGTGGTCCACGTCGTGACTAGGTTCAAACGAACTCGCGCAAGAATAAGGAAATAAAGCTCCTGCAAACATAAGGACGGGCTTGAAGTTGCTTTCGTCGATGTCGCGCACGCTGGCCTGGAAATCCACAAGGGCAGCGTCATGATGTCTACCTGCAACTAGAGCGTATTCGATAGCGTCCGGACCAGATCCTGAGATGCGGCTGAGGTGAAGAGCTGCAAGCGCGAGGAGTACGTGGAGAAGGAAAGGATACTCAAACGCCGTTTGCGGAACAATCGTGGCGTAGACTTCATGGGCGTCCGAATCAGCGCCTAATGTCACAGCGGTGACAGTCGTATAGTGATGCAGGAGACGCAGTTGGAGCAGATTAAGGACCAGAGGATCTTGGAATTGCTGGACAGTGAGATTCGGTGCAGTTTGGTCGAACACCCCTCCTTCTGTTGATGAAGGTGTGGGTGCTGAGGTAGCAGGTAGAGGTGAGCTTGTGGAGCCTTCGCGGCTCTTTGGAGGTCGATACTCGCAAGGAGTGCCCTGCTTTACGCAGTTCGCGCAGTTTGGCTGCTGTTCATCGCACTGTACCAATTAGTCTCGTCACCCTACAGGTGACTTGTTCCAATTGAACCTACCTTTACGTGACGAGCTTTACAGGGAAGACAGCCATTCCTCGATTTCTTGTGTGGCTTGCGCGTCTTGACTCTCTCCATGGTGGCGTTGTCACCGGGCGGTCATGTTGTTTTCTCGATTTGGCGATTGTAACGGAGGTGATTCAAGCTTGTGCAGGCAAGCGTGCCGGCGCTAGTCCGGAGTCATTGTCGGTCTCGAAAGCCGAATTTCTGCCGATGCGGGAATTCCTACGTCCTCGAATATGCACATACTTTAATATCATCTGATTTGAAGTTTTGAACAAACCCCAGAACGTGCATGTCCGTAGATGAGTCTTTATGTTGGCGCTTCTGCACTCGCTTCAGAAGTTGAGTGTGGCGCAGTACAATGGGAAATTTATGCAGACAGCCGCAGCATGAGAGATAATTCTCTGAAAATTACCTATGGCGCTTGATGCTTCATGTCGGGGGCGGGCTAACAGGGTGCTCAAAATTGCCGATATAAGACACCACACCTTCCCCACGCATGACGGTCCTCATTCTTCGGATATTTCACGAAAGTTCACTCACTCTTTGTGGTTTCATGTAGCCACGGTCTCATTTCATTGCGTTATTCCAACTGTCTACAACTTTGACAACTTTCCGTTCTTTTGGCCAGTGTGCGTTGCGATCAAATCCATCAATGCCGGACTTAAAACATCATACGTCTTAAGACCCGCCTTCTCGAACTTCTGGCGCACCTCGTCGATTCGCTTAGGATCGAAACCCTGCTCAATGATGCTAGAAACGAATGCCGCAAATTGAGGCTCTTGCCACCCCTTGGAATCCGAGAGTTCGACGTGGACAAAGTCAAGCCCCTTGAAGGCATGGTCGTTAACGATACGGCCATACATGTGTACTCCGCACTCTTTGCATGCGTTGCGTTGGATGGCGGCTGTCTCGTCGACGATGTGGATTTTGTTGGCGTTGGCGGTTACATTGACTTTATCCACGGGAAGAACACCGACAACTGAAAAGAGTGCCCCGGAAGGCTTCCAGCACTTGGAGCACCCGCAGGCGTGGTTGTGGGCGACATTTGATCCGAGGGTTACCTCGACCTTATTGCTCGGGCAGTGGCAGTAAAGCTTGCCGCCACTCTTATTCGCATCGCCTTTCTGAATGCCAGAGTCGACAGCTGGATGAAGCGAGGGTGCCATAGTAAGTGGCAATGGAAGATAGCTACCGATTGACTTTAAATTGTTTCTCAAAGTATGAGAGATCGAGTTCATGTTGGCTCGCCGAGGGCTGCGATGTCCCAATATATACGCTGCAGTCGGTCCCCCATGCCGATTTGCATTACGCTCTCCTCGCCTCGCAGTACCCACACACCTGAGGACCAAGGAACCAATGACAGATGAACAGAGCAACAAGAAGAGCTCGGGTTATGGCGCAATACCCTGCATTCGCCTGTTACAAGCGGTTCGGAAGGTGGTGGGATCGATAAGTGTGTTTCGATACCTCTTTTGGACAGGAAACCCCGCGTTGCGAACGCGGAGCCGCCTTTAGATCACAGAAGCCGTTACCGTGTCTCGGACCATGGAAAGCACGCCTTGTTTTCATTAGATTCATCAAGAGGCTGTCAAGATGAGACTTCGCACTGTCCACACCTGATAGCAGGGGAATAATGTTGCAGACGAGGTGGCCGGCTACACAGCCGAATGGTGTATCCTGTGAGAGAAGGGCCGCTTATGTAACAGGCGCTACGGATAAGGATCCGGGATTCGGCTCGGCTCGAATAGCAATTTACATGATCCTCAAGGAATTCACAAGGACAAAACTTTCGCGACAGGCTGATTCAATCATTGTTCATTCGACTAACCGATGATTACGAAAGACGATTTTACGACATTCGCAGCTTTGCGAGAGAGATACCAACAGCATCACGATCTCCAGAACCACAGAATCTTACTATGCATACGCAACTTGGTGCTCGCCCTCGCTGCGTCTCCTCTTGCGGTTTTGCGCAATGCGCCAGAATCGCATGGCCCAAATGCATGCGATGCTTCCAGCAGCAAATACGATCATCGACGAAAAGCCGATGGTGTACCTAGGTCCATTGCTCTTGGGCCACAGATAAGCGCAGTAGATGTACGCTGCGTTGGCCGTGACGTTGACGAAACTGTATGCGACAGCCTTCTTCTCTGAAGTCTGGGAAAGGGTGGCGCTGACCCACCCCAAGATGACAAACCCGACAGAGTATACACCTGTGGCATAGAGAAACATGGACGTGTACCTTCAGACTGGAATATTGCCGTGCATTCTGTCTTTCATTAACGTGCAGATCGTCGCCTTATAACTTCAATAACGGACACCGGTCAGTAGTGGGGTGTGGAGGAATTGATCCGGGGTAGGGGATGGCCGGGTGAGTTCGGATTACGCTCTTATCCTGGCGCACTACGACATCACAGGTGGCATCAGACCATCGCTCTTGAGCCGGCACCGGTCCTGAGGCATTACCAGACATGTTGACGCCACGAAGACAATGTTGCGGATCGATCAAGGCGTCCACAGGTACGAGTGGACAACACATCTGGTAGCGCATCAACAGAACTAGCACACAGTTGCCGGGAGAGCACAACTCAATCAAATATGGGTACGAAATCGAACAGGCTGTCGAAATCACCGAACTGGTTGAGACTCTCTAGTACAGTTGTGCCCCATAGATCGACCTGTGGATCCAAGGAAGATGTCTCCAAATCTGGAGCCGTGTTGGGGCCGGGATTAACGCTGGTTGCATCAAAATCGTGCTCTGATACCTCGTAGCTGTCCAAAGCACTCTGTAGTTTAACCAGAAGTTCTACCAGAGTCGGTAGGGGTGAAGAAGTTCCGCTCGCTGAAGTTTTGACATATGCGAACGTAAGATCCTCCAGCAAACTAACACTTTGGTGCAATATGTCTCGACTCTGTTCGCGAACGATGTCCGGGTGTTGATCTTCTGTTGGTGCATTACACTGGTTGAAAATTTGAAAAAGGCCACACTGAAAGATAATGCTGGGTCTACATGGAGACAAAATGCTGACTCTCTGATCCAGGGCATCGTCGGTCAACAGTCCCACTATCGCCGAGGCTGAAAGTACACACCGTTGAAGACTATCCCGAAACGGTGTTGTTGATCGGTCAAAGGTCAACCCGGGCAGATGGATCAGCATCCTTGTGATGTTGGCCACTAACTCAAGCCAGGGGAGAATTAGGCAGTTCTCATCAAGGTTTCTGTCTTTCTTCCGCCTGTGCATGCTGTCGCCAAGGTTGAGACGAGTCACATGCGGATGCTTGTTCAAATCCGAAGCCCAAACCCGAAGATCTAGGTCAAGCTGCTTTATCTTATCGGCACCACCACGGCGATCAGTGGTAGTATACAGCTGCCCCAACATGCGCGATAGTATCCTCGTCAATTTCACGTAGTGGCAAAACATCGATACTGGCGTCGGCTCGCCCGGTAATGGATGCGATAATTGCGCTGATACTGTGTCTTGCAATACACAGTCAACAGGGAAGTCATTATCAACATCAGCATCATGAATCAGCTGCGGCAGACCATGGATGACGGCTGTAATTCTACAATTACGTAAGTATCATACCGAACAAGATGGTCTTGAGCTACATACTTGTCAAAAGCGTAGACTGACCACCACATTCGCTTCCTCCACTCCACTTCAGCGGCCGAAAACTTGAAGCGTCTGGCATGGCGGTGCAAACCGAGGGATTGAGCCATCTGGACCATCGCTCCATTGAGTGGGGTCATCCATTGTCGCTTGCCGCTCTTCTGAACATAGAGTGAGAATAGGACAAGCGCTTGGAGACTCATAGGCTCAACTCGTGTTGAGATGAGACGATGAATCTGGCAAACAAGCTGTAGCATCAGATCATCGGTACCTTGCAGCCAAGCATGGTCGGTCGCATCCGCCTCTGCTTCAGATGGTTGATTGATCAGGATAATTAGCAAAATGGTCTGTAGTATTACGAAATCCTCGGCCTGCAGTTGGTACGACCCCGGTAGGTCGTTCAGCAGATAGCGCGCACGAAGAAGTGCCTGTTCTCGGATCACTGATGGACAGAAACCTGACCAGTATGTCTCGAAGAGAAGCAGATGACGTGCAACATCCTCCAGAGTAGTCCCGATGATATTATGTGCATCCTGCACAGTAAGAGGCGTGAGCTCGGCGGACCGGTATAGTAGCGATGCGTCACGGCCGGGCTGCAACAAGTAGCTTCTGTAGCATACCTCTGGGAAAGGTTCAAGTGATGGGAGCTTGGCATGGCACATTTCTTGTACAGACAGGACGAGATGCACGCCTGTTGTTGAACCAGCAAATCGTCCAACATCGACATCATCTCGTACCAGCCGGCCCATGTGCTTGACCACGAACGCATTTCTACCAAAAGCGGTCGTGTCAGATCCACTCGAGATAGACGCTAGGTGATTATCTGTCCGTCTCTTCTTGCGTGTTGGTCCGTAGGAACTACGATTGAGCTGTTCTTGAAGGCGCTGTTTCGCCTGGCTTTCGGTCTGCAATTTCTTCCTGAGCTCCGCGTTCTCATCCTCCAAACGCTTCAAAGCATCTACTTCCGATGTGGAAAAGCTAGCATAGTTAGTCGACATTCTCCTCGGCCTCATACATGACCTTTGCATACCCCCGAGCTTTTGTTTTGCGACGTAGTTTTGTTGAGGCTATGCATTGAGCGTTTGCAGCCGCGCACTTGTCGCACTGGCTCACTATCAGCAAGCAATTCGAGCGATAATTGCCTTAAGTCGTACAGGCTGTGAGCCATTGCACTTAGTCTTCTTCCTACCTCGTACGTCAGCCTTTATCAGACGCGAACGCTTGGTATGCACACAATCTGCAACGGTCGCAAACCTGACCCAGCTTTGTGGTACCAGCTCCATAATCAATGGTATGATCAGCCGGAGTGGTGTTGTCAGTCATTTGGGGCAGACATTAATAGCGTGACATGTCGTGCGTTGTGGGGTCGAACTGGATGTTGCAGGGAACGCACTTCCTTCACGCGTTTCTGACTAAGCAGACACCAGGACCCGTTTTTCCATCCATTACAGTCTACCACTTCATCTTCTGAATACCCCGCATCAAATACTGGGCCATTCTGCTTCCGAACTTCGTCTGTCACACGACCAGCTTGACCGCGGCGCCAAAACTGTGGAGTGCACCAAGTGCTTCGGATTAAGCGGTTATTCCGGACAGCCATGCTTATCCCGCGACACCACCAGGTCGATCGGCAGACGCGCCAAAATGTTGCCAGCATATAGAAGAGCACGACAGTCAGACATGAGAAGTATTCGCAGCCCTCTTTCTTGAGCAGAATTCACTCTTCAATTACTTGAAAGATACCCTTAGAACCGACCGCAATGAATTGTTCAGCTATCGACTCACGAATCTTCAGAAACCTCTTCGGAACACAAGAAATTCGAGAGGTTTTCAGCGATGAGGCCTACGTTCAATGTATGATTGACGCGGAGGCTGCTCTGGCTCGAGCCGAATCTAAAACCAGAGCGATCCCAGAGGACGTGGGGAACGAACTCACCCAACATCTAGCCAATGTACAAATTGAGTATGCAGCCGATCATGTTCTGAATGAAGTGCAGGCGCTAATAGATCAAAAGTTACGACAGACTTGCAGCAGAGACAGATATCGTCGGTTATCCAGTGTTTCCTCTTATCTCCCAACTCGTAGAGCAGGTCCCTGAAAACTTAGCGAAATACATACATTGGGGCGCCACAACACAAGATATCATGGATAATGCATCTATCTTGCAGATCAGGAAGGGCCTGAATATCGTCAAGAGGCAATTACATGAACTCATCAACCATCTCCGCATACTTTCCGAGAAGTATCGCGACACGTAAATCAAGTTCGGATATAAGCATTGACGTTTAGACTGACCTACTTCAGACCCATGGCCGGACGCACACATCTCCAACATGCACTTCCATGCACCTTCGGCTACAAGTGCGCTGTCTACCTCTCAGGCCTGGTTCGACATGCAGAGCGGCTATCGGAGATAGAACAGCGCTGCCTCCTTGTACAATTCGGCGGAGCTGCCGGGACCCTCGCATCTCTCGGTAACGACGATACCGGTCTGCGCGTACGAGCGCAGCTTGCCATCGAGCTGGGCCTGCATGATCCACCCATCACCTGGCACGTAGTGCGTGACAATATTGCCGAAATACTCAATTTCCTCGCTCTCGTGGGCGGGTCGCTGGGCAAGATCGCGTTCGATATCATCGTCATGTCATCGAATGAGCTGGGCGAGGTTTCAGAACCGTTCGTGCCTCACCGAGGTGCAAGCTCGACTATGCCGCAGAAGCGCAACCCGATCTCAAGCGAGGTTGTGCTCGCTGCATCGAAGCTGCTGCGGGCCAATGCCAGCTTGGGGCTCGACGCTATGGTTGTGGACTTTGAGCGTGCATCTGGCCCCTGGCATCTCGAATGGGTGGCGATTCCAGAAGCATTCGTTCTGGCCGTAGGCTCCCTGCATCAGACCAACTTCGCCCTGAGTGGTCTTGTCGTCAACACAGACTCGATGTACCAAGTGCTCTGCTCCACGAAGGGTCTGATCGTAGGTGAGGCGGTGATGATGGGTCTTGCCCCTTTCATCGGAAGACAGCCGGCGCACGACGTTGTATACGAGGCCTGCAAGGCAGCGATCGAGGAGTCTAAGCCACTGCTGGACGTGTTGGCGAGTAACAGTGACATCACCGCGAAGGTCTCTAAAGAGCAGCTGGAGCGCTTCTGCGATCCCCTCAACGACCTCGGCGCGAGTCAGGCGATGGTCGACGATATGCTGAGGATATCTGCTTTGGTCGGTGCAAACGCGAAGGAGTCGCAAGGGGGTTCATGGCATACTCACGCCACCAGCTGATCAGAGCATAGCTGGACTGGTGAGCGTGTAGATTCGATGAAGACTTGCTTCGATAGCATTGTAGCACACATTACGATTAAGTATTCTATGTATCCAACCACCTTACCTCAGCTCAGTGATTTCTTCAGTATATCCTTCTCCAGTCCTGCCAGTGGATGTAGGTTTTGGACACACATGCTCCCCCTTTTGTGGATCAAACGTACAGATTGGAGGGTCACACACGTACTCGCCCTTTTCTGGGTCAAATGTGCATATGGGCGGCTCGGCAGTCGTTGCATCAGGTGGTGTCAGACTCGCTACCCACATCAACATCTCAGCGTTCGTCAAGAGGATGTGGATGTTCTACTTACGTCTCGGGGTCTTCTCAATCTTCACCACGCAATAGTTGACACCTGGCTGGAGCATGCAGTCACCGGCGCTCAGACTCGGGTTCCAGCGCATCAGCTGTTCAACGTCCACGTTGAATTTGTTGGCTACGGCCGCGCAGCTGAACGTTGATGGCCAGTCTGGCGCCTCGTGTGGCTGTGGCTGCGCGATGAGCGCGGGCAGGTGGTGAGTAAAGTACTGGGTGCACCCTGATGCAGGACTCGCGGTGGGAGATGTTTGGACCACCATCTCGGGAATGCGAGCCATATTGTGAGAAGTCTTGTTTCTCTGACTTCAGACGCGTTGTGGTGTTAACAGGATGGCCGTGGCTGAGCAGCAGCTCGGGGTTAAGGAGTAGCTCCATGCTCGAGCCAGTCCGGATCGGGCCGAGCGACAATGAGGTCGCTCGGGATAGCAAGTCTCTCTCTTCTGTCATGAACATTTGTGTGCCGCTGCAGGGCTATCCAAAAAGACCATCTTGCATGGAGAGTCTTGTTACACCACAAATAGATTCGGCGAGCACTGGGAATGCCATCGAACGTAGACGGCGCCAAAACCGCATCAACCAGCGCGCACAACGTACGCACAACACTATCCGAGCTCCGTCGATACAGCACTAAACCAGCGCAGGAGAGCTTCGCCGTGCACGTGACAGCAAACCCAACACATCAGCCACAGACACCACATCCAGCAACCAAGTCACCGAAGCACTATTAGCAAGACTATCATCCACCCACTGCTTCGCCAACATCCACATCCTCGGCCCCCATGCCCCAGCCTCCATCCACCTCCTCTCTCTTCTTGAACACGCAGTCCGCACAGCCTACGCCGCCCGCTCGCCGCACACAGACATCCTGCTCGGCTTCACGCAGCTCAACGTCTACCGCGCGCGAGTCGTGAACATCGAGGTGCTGGGCCTGACCGCGAGTGAGCTGCACGACGACGCACTGTCCTCCTTTTCCGTGTCGTACACGCACCACCCCAGACTAAACAGGCTGCCAGCGCCGCTCCGGCCGACGCGGATTCAGCGCGAGGTGCCGCATCATCCGTGGCTTGATCTCTTGCCTGATGCGGTGTTCCGCAATAATTTGATCTTGCTGGATGCTGCGGGGCTGTTGGATGAGAATCAGTGCTGTCTAGATATGTGTGGCCGCCAGGGGGTGGTTATTTGGAGAGACCCCCTGGGACAATACTGGTTGGGAGGTGACGCCTGCTTTTCTCGAGAAATGGAGATTGGCACTCACGAGGTGCCGAGACTTGTTCCGGTCGACGAATTATTGGCGGGAGAAGAGGTGCGAGAAGAGGATTGCCTGGGAAGAGTGGACTGATGGAAAGGCGAAGATGGGAGCTAAGTAGGGAGCTTTCAGTCCATCACCTACTAACACGATCACAAAAGCGTCACGTGGGATGGCAACAAGGGATATGCAGATCAAGTGGATAGAAGACGGCAGTATTGCTTTCTCGATTACACGACTAGTCGGCACAAGTGCGACATGCTCAAAAGGCGACTACGACCATAGGACCACTGAAGCCAGCTAAGTGAGTCCAGCAACAAAACGCGCGTGGACGGACTAAGCTAGGTACGAGACAAAGGAAGACAAGAGAAAGTGCAAAGCAAAGACAGAGACCCGCGCCTAGTGATGGAGAGTGCTCGCAAGAGAGTAGTAAGGAAAGGTAAGAGATATTTCGGATTTCGGTCGGGACCACCGGTAGAGTTCGCAAGGAAAAGAGGCAATCGAGAAAGGAAAATGTCGAGTCGGAGCATTATGTCCTTCGCTGGGGTTCCCCTTTTCCACGCTTCTTCTTTCTCTAACTGGTTGTAAATGCTCGCTAAGACAGAAAAGGACAAATCCGTCGTAACCAGAAACGGAACTTGAGCCAACGGTCAACTCGTAAATGCTGTGTGCTCCGATTCCCAAGTGCTGAGGTTGGAAGGTATTCGCCAAGACGCCATGTCCAAGAAGTGGATGCATAATCATTAGAAGAAATGTGTGTGAGGCTTCGACAGCTCATGGACTTCCATCTCCTTTGAGATTGTTAGCGCACGTTCAACACACCGTGTATAGAGAGAACATACCATTTTGAAGGAGTTGAGCTCCTCCTTGATCTGCTGCGCAAGCATAGGTGTGAGCCTGTTGCATGTTGCAATGTCTCCTCGGCGGTCGTAATCGTGAGGTGACCATGCATCGTGGAACTGAATACGTGGGCTGAAACTGATATTCCTAGGGCCGGCTGGTGTGACCGGAAGGCTTCTCGTGCTTCCATTCGTGATCTTCGGGGGTTTCGTGAAGTAGTCGTCGCTGTTGGCCTTGCCCTTGTCGTGGGTGGGAGTGATAGGTGCGTTGAGGGCGAACGTTGCGTTTGGTGCATCGAGAGGGCGGATAGTAGGTGACCCAGAATCCGAGTTGGTTCCGTTGCCTAAAAGACTATAATCAATCACAAATCCAAAGTACAGAGTAGATTGCAACTTACGCTTCAAGATGCCTTTCTTCATGTTCGAAAGGATCTCAGCACGCTCACGTTCGCCACCAATAATGCTCTTGCGTGCCAGGTCACTGGCAGATGAGCCATCAGCATTGACAATCTCTGCAGTGCGGCCTGCATCAATCGAGTTGCGTTCGAGTCTGGGGTATCCGGTCCCTCCACGTGCCTGGTCATGGGCGTTTGCGTTGACATTGACCTTCTGGCGCTCTGCTTCGACTGAGACCATCGATACTTGCCCAACGCTGGGTCTAGAGATGGGTCCGTCTGCAGCCGGTACTCCAATCACAGATTTCGGTCGGAAGAGTCCTTTGATGGATCTGGAGCCCTTCTTCATTCCGCTACCCATCTTGCGCAGCATAATAGAGGCAGACGAGGCAGCTGACTGAATAGACAAGTTATCATTGGAGCCCAGTCCGCCTTGTCCAGAGTAGATGCCTGCACCAATGCCAGCAGCCTCCTGCTTAGCAATGATGGCAGCCTGCTCCGCATCCTCATCGGTCTGAAACTTGTCTTTTCTCAGTCTTGCGCGTTCGGCCGCAACAGCATTTTCCGCCGATGCACGACGCAGCTCCGCAGCGCTGCCGAACGAGAATGCCCTCCTGAGACGTGACTTCATGCCCCTGTCTTTCTCGTTCACCGCTGCGAGGTGCTTCATAGCTTCACTGCCGATCTTCTTATTCGCGGCCGACTCAGGCGGAGACATAGGCTGCGATAGAGGAGATGGTGCAGTTCGACGTAGAGGCTCCGCAGTCTTGGTGGCGGTACTCCCGGTTGACGATGCGGCGGTGGCGACATTTGGCCCCCTCGTTGAGGTACTCGATTGTATGCTGCCGGCGCTGCCCTGTCTTTGATGGCTGTGACTTGAGGCCGGCCGGCTGCCAGGTCGACCTGAATTAGATCCAGGACGCCCCGTGCTGGGAGCCGCAGTTTGCACCGGGGCAGGCCCAGCAGGAGTAGAGCTTTGTGGCTGCCCATTGCCTTCAACACCAGCAAAGCTGCGACGCCTGTAGCGTTTTGCCGAATCTTGCGTGCCAACTTGCACAAGAGTGTTGTCGGCGCTGTTAGTCCGATTGTGGCCAGGTCTGCCGGTCGGCGTCAAGTCGTTGTCCCCAAGTGATGTGTCGTGGGTCGAATTTGTGGGCGTGCTCGCAATCGATGAACGCTGGGTCGCTGTGGGTGTGGAGCCACCTGTCGATATGCTAGCAGACGAGTCTGTCCTTGCAGCAGCTCGCCTGTAGCGGCCTGGTGAGGCTTTCACCGGAGCGTCATCGAAAGAGAGAGAGAGATCAGGGATGGCGGACGAGAGTGTGATGCCGGTGAAATCCCCAATTGGCTTGATGTCGTTGTCATCCTTGGTGGCATGCGCAATGGAGCGGCTGGATGAGCCTGATGTCGACACGGTCGAGTCGGAAGAGGAAGAGGGGTGAGATGGATGGCCAAGCCGGGCTTGCTGTCGGACAGGGAGCTGCTGTTGTGCAGCCGGCTGGGCTGGTGACGACACTGAGCGGCTGTCCTGCCGCAGCTGGGGCGTGCTGGAGAATGCATACGGTGCTATTGGTGCGGAGGTGCCCCTGTACCCTGTGCCTGCGGTCTGCCCACTGTAGTTTCGCTGCACGGGCTGGCGCTGCTGGTGGGGTTGCGACGGCGCATTCTGGTAGGTATCGGGAGAATATGGCATTGTAATGGGGGAGGTCGTCTGGGAGATTGGCGCAAGTACCTGAGCCATAGGGACCTTGTTGCAGTTGGACTGTCGAGACTCGAGCGAGGTCGGCGGGTGGGTGCTGCCGGCGACGGGGCCGACGTGAGCAGAAAGGCCGAAACCTACAGCGAGCGACAGCGTTAGCAGCGATTCTCTAGTCAGGTGACGCCTTGGCTCGATGCACGATGAAAACAAACGGGGGCCAAGGCCGGGGCACGCGGTGAAGGGAGGCGGCGAGACGGCAGCGGCTCCTGGAGCGTGCGGCCGCGGGCGTGACGGGCGTGACGGGCGTGACGGGCGTGACGAGCGACGTGGAGAGCAGTACCTGGGACAAAGGAAAGCAGAAAAGCTAGTAACACAGAGAAGAGAAGGCAACGACGGCGGGCGGGCGCGGAGAGGCTGTCGTGGGTGCGACGGAGATGGCAGCAGTGTACCAAGCCTCCCGAGACGGTGTTCAAGCGTGCATTGGACGGTCACTCGAGTCGTGGGCGCGGCGAACGACAGACGGGTCAAGAAGCAAGCAGAAATGAAAGAAATATCGAGGGTGAATGCGCTGAGCGAAGAGTTGGTGAATTGAGAAGAAGGGGGTTGCTAGTCTCAGAAGCCACCCGGGCCCGTGCCCTATGGGCCACTTCGATATGTCCTCGCGCGCTCACGCCAACCATGATTGCATGCCCGCGGTACACGGTACGCGCAGCGAGCCCGCGCTGCCGTGTCCATGTCCATATTCATGTTCATGTTCATGTTTATGTTCATGCGCCGGCGAGGCCAGACGGGTGCTGTGCCTGCGGTGCCTGCGGTGCCTGCGTGCGCGCAGACACGCCCTGCCCGGCGCCGCCGCGCTGTTCCTATTCTCCGGCCTGCCTGGCAACGAGGGGGACGAGCTGCGAGCTACGAGCTGCGAGGCTGCACCCATTCAATGGCGCACTGCAATCGCGCCGATCGCCGAGGCGTCTGTCCGTGGCCTCTACACAAGCTCCTCCTGGAACCGCAGAGAACCGCCACGGCCGCCATGCATCCTTCAGTAGTGCAGCGTCCTTGTACAATATGTAGCCCCCCGTCGCCGGCCCTGGCCTATAGCGTGCTCGAGCGCGCCTGGTGCTGCGCTGCGCGAGCTCCATCCCTACACCTCCATCCTCTTCGTAGCAATGCCCGCCTCGGCCAGGTTCTGCGGCCACGTCAGAGCGCGTCTCGCTGCCGTGCGGAGCGCAATCCGCGGGCGCTCGGGCACGGCAGAGGTTCGCTGCTCTCGCCAGCTACTGTACGAGCTTCGAATGCATTCCGGGCGTGCGCTTGCGTCGCCTCGGAAGCAGCATGCCCGGAAGCAGCCTTGGCCTAGGGTCTACTGTGTACTGTGCAATTGTACGTACAGTATGCAGCCAGCACCAAGAGCGCCTGGCATCAGCCATCGGTTTTGTGCGTGTCGTGTGTTTATCTGATCTTCTGTGCGCGATTGCCTTACCAGAATCGGCCTTGACTTCGGTGACGCCAGTGAAGCCAGCCAAAAATACACTGCTCGACCCCCTTTAGCCTCGACTGATACGAGCAGTATCCAGTGACACAGCGACAGTACGAGGCAGGCACCCAACGAGAGCCAGCACACCAGCTGCAGGCCGCGTCGTGAGGGTCCACTGCTGCAGCATCCACGCGGCTGAGCGTTTGCAGCAGATGGTCAGCGCAGGCGGTGGGAGAGCTGCACGCTGCGAACGAGACGGCGCAAAAGCTCGCGCAGCTCCAACCGTCTCTAAGCCCAAGGATTGTGACAGGGGTGTGGCTGCTGCAATGCATCGATAAGGCCCTAACGCCGCCGCAGGACCCGACATAGGCGGATGCCTTCGTTGGTAAGTTCGCATTCAGACCTCACCGACAATGTTTGTACCCCGCTTCGTGAACTGGGCCGCTGCTCTCATTCATGGTTCAAACTGCGGATGATATAACCTCATCGCGGCTCGCTCTCCCGGCGTGCATGCAGCTTATCGAGAACAGCCATCATGACACGGCATAATCAGGGTCTGGCACCGAGATCGCTGCACGTCTTGCAGACCCGTCAACTGCTCGCGTCTGGCGGGGATAAACAATACGGCGCTCGCTAACGCGTGGGGAAGCCGCCCGCGTCCACGTCCACGTCCAGGGAGATGAGATCGTGTTTGATGTGCATCGCCATCATCTTGTTAGATTGAGAGGCTCGCTTGCCCATACAGCTGCTGGCGAGCCGCTGCGTGCTACCTTGTGGCCTGATCCTGATAATCACAGCGTACCCCAAGAGGTGGGTTCTCATTCAGTCCGTCTCCACAATTTCTGTGCAAGGTCTGGGATGACGCGACTACCACGGCTAATTTTGGGTAGTCGCTCGCCACTAACCCGCTCCTGCCGCTCTTGGCCACGGCGAGAAATGTCGTCCGCCTCACGTTTTCAAGCTCGACAAGACTTCGACGCTCGCTCTATTCTGCAATGCTATCTGGTTCTGCGCTGCCCCAACGATCACCGCACTGCGAGCTGAAAACGTCACTTTCACTCTTTTCCTGCTCGCAGTCTTTTCGCGTTGTTTACTGCTTAGTTAGAGTTCCTCGCGTACCCAGACAGCCGGGACACGTTGAGCCGGAAAGAGCAACCGTGAGCGTGGTTGCTCCTAGACAGCTACTGAGCTTCCACCTCGCCGTTTTCATGTTGACATACAAGTGCAGGACCGGCTGGGTCGTTCTTCATTACTCGTCTGGTCGTAATTGCCATGTGCGCTCATCCACTGGTAATTTTTTGCAAACCACCAATCGGATTGCTGGCTCCAGAGCCTCCAGAGGCTCACTTGTAGGTCCAGAGAGCTGGGAGAACACCATCGTCTTCATCTAGTCTGCCGCGGAGTGTAAATGGCTTTAATGCACCTGCTGGGCCCAATGATAGCTCTGCTCCACTGCTAGGTCAAACCACTCGGCCAACAGCATCACAGTGCTTAACGTGCTTACTGCGCGCTATTGTGATGTGAGGTATGACTTGACGCGTACGTCTTGCTAGTTACCGTACAAACGCAGAGAACGCTACAGGCCGGATCAGCATGGCTCCCCACCTGGACACATGGCTTCCTTTTACGTACTTCGAGTATTTCGACTTTTTCCGCATTGGGTAGTGCGCGATAGCTACAACCTCAACACGATGATACCCCGCTCCAAACCCTACATTCCTCCACATTGTCGACAACTTTCCACCGACGGCGACACGCTTTCAGCTGCCTTTGTGGGGCTCTCGCCTGATCTTTCGCGTTCTGATCGCGATCTTTTGCCCAACATTTCACAAATGAGACACGACGCTTGCTGTCAGCCGTCACCCCACCAGCAAGTCCGCCTTGGAGTTAACCAATCGCCGCTTTACGTGCGCTTTTGCCACGCAATGAATACTCGGCGAGCCCGTCCAACAGTGCACACGGCTAGTGGCTGTCGAATAGCATGCCAGCTCCGGGCGAAAATACAGCCAATCTGAGGGTTGACACTTGCAGAATTCATTGCTGAGGCTCCAGGCTTGATCGACAGGCCCTCGGTCTAGCGACCGCCACCTGCGGGATCTCAAGAGACAAGCGCAGATGGGTGCCGTGGGCCTGGAATAATTGCATATGCGGAGTCTCTCCGTACAACGGGTGCCGTTCACTGTCCTTGCTCTTCCGCGACTACTGCAGCTCGCTCGATCGTGGGCGTTTCAAACTTCTCAACGTCGAAGCAGGTCTTCAAATCTGGATGAGTGGAGATAGTTTGCAGATTTTGTTCACCCAATTAACGACATGGCCTGGGCTGACGCCGCGGAGACTTCCAGCCACAGTTCCTTGAGGGTCAGCTTTCACGCCTGAGGTCATTATTCTCGACTCTCAGAAGATCGACAAGGTCGGAACGCCGCAATTCAATGTTACAGGTCAACAAATCTGCACTTGGAATCTGTAGTTATCCGAAGCACTCTTCTCATTAGTGCGATCTCACAATGCCTCATAGTGTGAGACTTCCTCACGCGCACAGTTGTCCAAGACATTCTGCAGAGAATTCCCCCACCAAACCCCGCCAAAGTGGTCGATCGAGCAAATTCTGGGGAACCTCGTCCCTGACGCATCCTGACGCTTACTTGCATCACAGCATCGTACACTTATCATGATGCCAACACACCGCTCCTTGCGCATCTCAATCTCTCTCGCTCCTACCAGGTTGCACTCTTCTTGTGACTCGTTCGCAACCGTTGTACGCTGACGTCACGGCCGCTGGCTACGCAAGCCACGTAAGCCGTCAGTGCCAAAGCTAAATCATCGCGGTGCACACAGGTACCCGGACCCACAGGTCTCAGCGTCTTGACTTTGGTACGACCGTTTCAAATCACAAAACGGTCGGCGATCGACAGAGGCCTGAAGATGGAGACGGGTGTCGAGTCGCAATTTCCCGTAAGCGTACCATCAACAATCCGACATGGAGCCATACAGATACGTTCCGAGGAACGGGGCGAGAGTGGCGCAGTGACGACATGCTGTCGATTGTCATTTGAAGTCGCGTGCCATGTGTTCTGCGGTTATTGCAAGGGGGCACGCAACCACGCAAAATAACTGGCCACAAAAATGATGATGATGATGGGCGACAAGCAATCCACGCGCCGTACCGTTATTCCCTTCCGTGTGTGCAGCAGCACACTCAACACCCTGAGTACTCTCGGCTGCGCTTCCATCCAATCGGCAATGCTTGATGATGCACTGAACACAGCAAAAAACCGATGTCCGCAGGGCTCGAACCTACAACCTTTGGC
>JUDZ01009524.1:0-25952 GCA_000812845.1 Stagonosporopsis tanaceti | reverse complement strand
CCCCCCCCCCCCTACTTCCTCGCAGCAACCTCCTCCCACTGCACCCCCGCCCACTCCTCCAGATACCCGACCTCGCCCTCCCCAACACCCCGGGGCATGCAATCCCGCGCACAAACGCCCAGAATCACAGTGCCCCACTCCATGCCATCGACGCCCGTCTCGTCCGCCTCCAGCTCCGTGATCGCGTGCGGCGTGAGCTGCACCTCGAAGACGCGGTGGGCGCCGCAGTTGGCGCAGCGGGGGATAGCGAGGGGGGACGTCTGGACCTTAACATTGGCGTTTGCGTTTGCGTTTGAGTTGTCAGCAGCGTGCGCAAGGGCCTTGCCGACGGCATCGGCGTCGCTGTACAGCAGCGGTTTGCCGCCGAATTCGTAGCGCAGGATCTGCTCTGGGTTCTGGCCCACGCGGTCGGCGAATTTCTGGAACACGGCGTCGTGCGCGGATTCGTAGATTTCTTTGTCTTCTTTGCCCCCGCTGCTGCTGCTCGCGCCTTCGGAGTCAATGTCCAGCATGCGCACGTTTTGGGGCACGCTGGGCGCGGCGGTGTCGAGCGTTTCGTACTCGGCGTCCAGCGAGTAGGAGGGGTAGGGTGCGGGGAAGGAGGAGGGCGCGGGCCAGGGCTCGTGGGGGCGTGCTGGGGCCGCGGTGGTGCTGGGTGGAGGGGTGGAGATGCGGGCTTTTTGTGCGAAGGTCTCGGGGAGGGAGGAGGGGGCCTCGTCCTTCTTGTCTTCGGACGAGACTTGGATTGCCGGGGCGGGAGTCGGTGCAGCGAACGGGCTTGCGCCGCCCGACGACGCGAAGGGGTTCGCAGGCGCCACGCTGGAGTTGGAGGAGAACGGGTTCGAGAAGGGGTTTGCAGGCGCAGTCGAGCTGGCACTGTTCTTGACACCAAACAGCGACTCTCCAATCTTCGGCTGCGGCTTCTTCTCCTCCTCCTGCTGGACCTCCTTCTTCTCCGCCCTCTTCTCCGCCTTGCCCGCCGCGCCCTTCGCGACACGCACCCCGCGGACACCCCTCACACTGCCTTCCTTCCTCCGGCAAGCCTTCCGCCGACAGCTCCAAATGTACAGTCTGCGCTCGTGGCCGGGGAAGTGGTCGGGCAGGTCGCCATTGAGCTCGAGCAGCAGGCTAAGAAGGCCGTTGCAGACTTTGCACTTTGCGAGCGCGCCTGAGGGAGCCGTTTTGTCGTCTATCCAACTCTGTGTGAAGTCAGTATGCCAGTCCTCAAGCGCGGGGCGCAACGTACCGGCGTGCCGCCAATGTGCGAAATGGCGTCTCCGGTGGCATCTTTGGTGGCGTAGCCGAGGAGAACGTTTGTCTCGGTGTAGTCCTCGCCCTCGTCAGAGGATTCGCTCTCGTAAGGCGGCATTTTGGTGTGGTTCAGGTTTGGTTGAAGTGTGAGTGTTGATCGCGGGGAATGTCATGTCGGGTTCCAAAATTTTGGTGGGGCATTTTCCGCCGGTCGAGTTAGGGCGATTTCGCCCAGCATCAACTTTCACATGCACTTGAGACTCGTAAGTTCTGTACAACGTCATGTATCATTCGATCATAAAACAGCCGGCCGAATAAGATCAACCATGTTTTCTCAGACAGAAGAATACACAGACTCATCAAGATCGAACCGTGATTACAATTTAACGTTGTTCATTCATTACTTCGTATGATAAGGCTCCTTAGGCATCGGTTCATAAGTCCCACTCAGCCGCTCGACATACGGCCTCGCCTTGTGCATTCCATCGGCCACCTTGTGCAAAATGCCATGCTTCTCACCCTCCCGCTCGTCGTGGTTTTCATGAGCAGTCGTGAAAGAGTCGTGGGAATGTGTCGAGTCGACAGAGGCCCTGTTCTTGTGTTTACGCTTGGGTAGGATGTGGGATCGTGGAGAAGTTGGTGACGTGGGCGATTGAGGTTGAGCAACAGGGTGCGCGTCTTCATAGCAGGTCGATGGGGGGTGCGTGGAGGCGTCGACGTCGAGTGAGAGGACAGAAGCGGGCCTAGTTGGAGACCTTGTCGGGGACGTTCTTGCCTGTGGCTTTTTCGAACATGTTGCGGGCTCCATCGGTCTGGTATAGTGAGTATTTACTCATCGTGCTTTGAGGAGAGGTCGTGGCTTACAATCTTCTCGTTGGTGCTCCGGCCCACGTTATGACCAGACTTCTTCTCAACAGCGTCAAGGCCTGTGATGTTAGAGAGAAGAGTGGTGTGAGGTGTTGCAGTACGAACCCTTGTCAACGTAGTCTTCCTTCTGGCCGGCACCGTTGTTCGTGTTTGAGTTCATTGTCGTGGAATATGAGTGTACTGACGTGATGCAAGAGGTCAAGCTTTAGTTAAGGGAGCTATTATAGTGTGAGGTGTAGGAAGATTCTAGGTCGTAGAGGTCGTCATCAGTGTTTTATAACTACATAACTCGCCCTCATACTTCAGTATGATATTGCTGGAAGCCGTCGTATCCGACGTTGCTCGTCAGATATGGCATCACTGTTCCAGACTACTCCACAGGCCGTCGTATCAAACACGGTGGAGGCTACCTTCAGCCCTACCCCAGGGAGCAGCGTCGTCACCGGTCGCCAAAACTTGGCTTTCGGGCGCTTGGAACTTGGCTCTGGCAAGAAAGTGCCGGAAATAGCTTAAACGCTACGCATTTGGCGGCGTCGTTGTGGCTATCATGCTGCGGATCATGATGATGAGGATAGTATGCTGGAGGTACGCTGCATAAATGTGACTTCTTGGTGATCGTTGTAGATGGCTTTGATGCAGGTAAATTTTCCCAGCCGCCCTGACGTTCGTCGTGCAGATGTGACGTCGGTGCTTATCGATTACTTCTTATCGGTTATGACGCGGTCCGTGTCATGCGCTGCGAGCGATGTCGGCCTCCTGAACGATGCGCACTTAACAAGGGTTCGCTGATCGTGCTTCTCTCGGTCCCGCTGTGGGAACTGCTGTGGAGAAGCGTGGTGAAGGTGGGTCTGGGCATGTCAGGATGTTCCATGGCGATGACATGCATTTATTGAATGTTTTGTGGTTCGACAGCAGGTCGGCCGAAGAAGCAGCGAGGAGAAGCTTGTACGAAATTGCTTGAGTATGAAGGGATGAGGACTCTGATATGGCAGTATCAAGTAGACTTGTGTATATTTTGCTTAGGCTAATTATACAGGCAACAAATGTCGCTTCTATCATTTCATGGCGATCGATCGCAGCATCGCCATCTACGGCTGTGAGATCGTAACTACCCACTCAATGACCTAACAGTCAAACTAGGTATACCGCCCATTACAGTAGAACAAAGAACAGGCCGGGGTATCTCAGATGGGTATCAAGCCTGCTCTGCCGGTATGGCAGATCGCAAGCGAGGAAAATAAAGGCCATGTATGGACCAGATTTGTACAAGATGACCAGTGAACGCCGGTGCTGAACGCACAACACGAGGAAACGCTAAATCGCTAGACAACAAGTCAAACATCGAAGATGTACAGAAGAATGTGACAACGTATGTGAAGGGATTCAAGCGAAGTGCTTGATGAGGAAGTGCAGCAACTGGCAGAAGTCGCGATGGAGTTCAACAAAGAAATTCTCTTGACCGACGATTTCGGCCAAGCTCTTGGGTCTTGAAGAATCGCGCGAGACGCGAGAAAAGCCGTCAGGATCGATCCTTTTCGCGGAGAGGAAAGATGATACAGGAGTGATGTTGCGGGTGGTGGGCGAGCTAGCAGTGGATGAAATGTTACGATCCCTCTGCGGTGATGCGAACATGGGTGGCATTGAAGAGGCGGAGGTTCCTAGTGGAGGGGTTTCAGGGATGGCAGAGGTAGGGTGTGACTCGCGCTCTACCTTCTCAGCCAACGCAGAGATGCGGTTTGCAATGCCCTGGAAGACTTCAGTGACCTTGACCATGGCCTTGGTGGCCTTGCGGCAGTCGCGTCCAACCATTGCAATGAGCGCGTAGTGCTTGATTGATCCACGAGCCCGGGAGTCCTGGATTCGAAAGATGTATGCGATGGTGTAACCAGCGACAGGGTCTCCAAACATGATGGCTCCGGAGGAATTGCCGCGCGGAAGGACCTCTGTGGAGAGGGTGCGCATGCATGTGCGCTTCAAGGAGGAATAGGTGGTAGGTGATTGCGGCTGGTTGGTAGAAATGTATGTCAGGGTGTGTGTGTGCATGTTCCTCGAGGTGACCGAGGGTGAAGGTGGGATTGAGTTGGGGTATGAGCTAGCACTGCTCTCGAACGACTTGGACTGCTCAGTGTCAGACATCTCGGAAGAGTGGGTGCTGCTGGCGTCGTCGCCGAGATAGGGACCCCGGACTGGGTAGTTCTGAGAGCTGCGAAGGACTGGGCTGCCATTGCGGCCGCGTCCATCCTTGGAAGGGCTCCCTGGCGCACCATTCGGGAGCTTGTCGCAAAACTTCTTGGGCACTACCATCTGGCAGTTCTCGCAAGAGTCCGAGTCCGAGTCGAAGGTGCTGCTCGGTCGACGCCCGCCAAAACTGCTGTCGGACGAGGAGAGGCTGGGGAAGTAGGGGTTGTGTGAAGGCGAGCGTGGGCTCGTGGGTGGTGTCTCCAAGGGCGAGAGCTTGGGCGGGCGGCCCAGCTTCAGCGACGAGGGCTGGTCATAGAGGCCATAGCTGGAGTAGGCCGAGTGCGGCTCGTCGGTGGGCGGCGTGACGCATGGATTGCAAGAGCCACACGGCGCAGTCGAGGCCTGGGTGCAGATGATTGATGTGGGACCGTGGACCTCGCAGAAGTGTGCTAGCGAGATCTGTGTCGGTGTCAGTGGTGCGAGGGCAAGGCGGGCGCGCGCGGATGCGTACCGTGAAATCCATCTTCTCCCTCTGTCGGCGGTCTACGACCTCATGGTGTGCGGGTGTGCGTGCGGGTGGGTCGGAACGAGGCTCAGCTGACAGATGCAGCGCGAAGGAGTGTGGTCACGCTGCGGCGGCGACGCCAGGAACGCGACGGGCGGGTGGTGGAGGAGCTGTGAGTGGCAGGCGGCGCGACAAAAGACTCGACAGGTTTCAGACGGCGACAGGGTGGCAGCGTCGCGTGGTGGTGTCGGTGGTGTCAGTGGTAGGGGAGCATATGTATGTGGCGCCGGTTGGGGCAGACGTCTCTTAAACCGCCACCAGCACACAGCAGTGCGGCAGAGCTACACCAGATGCGACCGACGAGAGCGACAGAAGAGTGCAGCGCGCATGCGCCGAGCACGACGGCGGGGCGTTAGCTCGCCCGAATGAACGATAGCAACTAGTCAAGACGGCGGCGCGCGGAGCATCGTGAGCATCCGTGCGAGACGAGGTTGCGGTGTATGGCTCGCTCTGTCATTGGCCCCGCAGCCTGCGCAGTGCAGCGCCGAACATTCTCGGCTGACATGTGAGGAAGCGCACACGCCCGTGTCATGGCGCCGGCTGCGCAACGAGCGTGGAGCACGTCGAATACAATGCATTCCGCCGCCGTGCCCTCGCCTCCAAGCATTGCGACTCCGTGTCTCCCTCGGCCGCACAGCTCGTGTCACCATGGCTGTGTCTGGGGAACGCACAGGACGCAGGCCAGGTTCCCAGCAGCCTGGCCCTGTGCCGCCCTGACCAATAATGACGCACCGCCATCTGCTGCACCGAATGCAGCACCGTATCCACCCCAAGTGGAATGAGTGCGCATCTGGCGTCCGGACCCGGGTGCGTCCAACAGCCATCTTTGGGCCTGCGATCTGCGTTGCGGGCTGCCAGCTCCTCCATCCCAGTATGTACTATGGTAGTCCGTCACTCGCTCCCCAGTGGCCGCTCAGCCTCTCCCCCTGAGCAGCTTCCCGTGCAACCGGTGCAACGTCATTCCTGGAATATCTTTCTCCCAAACAGACGCGGCACAATCTGGATAACGGCTGTTCCTGACCGTTTCACCTGCGCCGTGCGCAAGGCGCGTTTTGGATGAATGCATTGCCTGTCATGCCGCCCGCAGATCCTGCCACTGCCATCTGCATGTCTTCGCGCTGTGCTCCGCTCCACGGTGGGATCGAGTGGACCGCAGCTGGACCTTTGAATCTGGTCGCAAGACTCTTTGCGCTGCGGCAATTACCGATGTCGTGTCTCTATTGGCTCTAAGCACCTCGCCTCGCCCAGCTGCCGGTCAGTTGCCCGAACAGGCTTAACCCTCTACCTTTGTGACAGTCTTCCAGAAGCTGTGCACGAGCTTCTTCTATTAGGTGGGCCCTTGACCATGCAAATCCACAACCTCCGGTCGCTTCTTCGCCGAAATCTGGTTGTGGAGGGCAACCTCTGCAGGGTCTCTAACCAACCAGGGAACTGCCGACAACAACCTCGGTGCCTTCACTTTTGGACGCCAGAACGCTGGCACGAGCACGTCGGAGTATCTCAGAGGGAGGGCAGCGATAGAATTGCAACCCACTGCTCCTGTGGCTCAACGGCCATCGTGAACTCCCAAATTGGTAAAGGCACCATGCAGGGTCAAAGTCCGCGTGTTCGTACAGACTTCGAAGCCCAGAACGCAGCACACTCTCAGCCATCTCGTGTAGGAAGGTCAGGAACATAACAACACGCTAAAAGCACAAGCTTTTAAATTGAAGCGCCCTGAAGCTCAGCAGCGAACCCACTTTCTATCGTCAAAGGGACGCCAGTCTTTAGTTGCCGCCGCTGAGTATGTATGAGCTTCCGTTCGTAGCGCGCTACGCAACAAAGCTGTACGTAATGCATAGCAACAGTTGCATCGAAACAGACAAACTAGAGAACGCCGCGGACACGAACCTCAACAGCGCAAATCTCACGATAGCTGACGGCGAGCCTAGAATCCACGCGTGGCCAAGCCTCGTTGCGGGCCCCGCGACGAAAACTGCAGGCATCTGACTTGAGCAAATTTTTTGATGTACAGTGCTACTGCGTATTTTCTACGGTCTCCGGTCGTCCATCTCCTCATCCATGTCCACGCACTCGGGAGCTGCCACTCGCAAGATGTCGTAGCCCATGATCTCGTTGACATACTTTTTCGAGACCTGCAACTCCTCGTACCGCAGCTTCTCTGCAGCTGTAAACGCTCGGCTCTCCGGCCTCATCAGCTGCACTATCCCTGGCTCCCAGATCTGGTCGAGTTGTGTGATACCAATGCTGGTGCATGGTATGTCGTCTAGCAGCGCAGGTGAGACAACTCCAACGTCTTTCCAGTGAGCTCTCCAACACTTGCTCGCGTGAGGCGACAAGTGCGTGATGTAGGCGTGCAGATATCTCCTCCGCTCTGCATACGTAGGACATGCGAGTAACTTTGCGACTTGTCCTATCCCACCTAATATCAAGAAGAATGCAATGTCTTCTGAGCAGGCGGGGTGATTCGACCACCCTCTCAAGAAGTTGCCGACTGTTCGCGTACGACATGCAGGGCGTAGCTTCCGCCGCAGCACCTGCAGGACGAAGCAGTACATATAGAAATATCGCAGCCGCAATGGCGCGTCCATCCGCGTCATGGTCTTGATGTCGTGAGCAGTCATGCTTCCTGTGGTGCAGATGTCATAGCCAATGTACGACCGTGGTCGTATTTGTCCAAGATCTCTGTCTAAGACTGCTCGTCGATGCTCTTCAAGGAAGTAGCCAACCCCAAACACAAGCGGCATCATCTTCTCGTAGACAGATGTCCACAACTGCTTCTGGCGAGGATCGACCTGCTCCTGCACATCGCCGAGGATGAAATTGACAAGCTGTCTACTCAGCCGTATGGACGCAATGTGCCTTCTCCGCATGGCGAGCAGATACTGAAAGTCGCCGTCAGTTGGTCTTGCGGCCGGGTACAGGCGCAGATGCAGATTGCCCATGCGATGCTTCACCCAGTATCGACTGAGCGAGGGCGCAGAACCCGCCACAAGCACGTTTAGAATGCGGCATGTTCTCCGCAGTGCCAGCAGATCCGAGATGGACAGCTGGCTTAGTATCAGAACATGAAGTTCATTAGGCAGCCGCAGCAGAGCCTCCAAGAATGGACTGCAACACTGTCAGCACGTGCACAGATTTCTGAAGATCAAACGACCGACCTCGCCAGATTCGACGACAAATGCTCGTTCCAGCCTTCAGTCCTTGCACCTCGCAACGACGCAATCAGTCTAACCGCCGCCTTGCGATAGCTCGGGCGTTTCCTCTTGATGCCCTTCTCCACAACAGCCGCCGCAGATCGATACCCGCTTCTTTCGCGGTCAGGCAGCGCAAAGCCGCTGCGGGATTTCTCCATCGGCATTGCGATCTTCCTCATCTCGCTGCAGGACGCGCTGGGGGGCGCTTTGCAGCAGGCGGCCGACAATGACCGGGGGGGATCCAGAACAGCCTCGCAGAGCGTCGGCAGGCGGGTGTCGTCGGCGCAGCAGCAGCCGCTCAGCGCTTGTGTAAGGTCGGCTTGCAGTCCGGATTCATGGTCGCGGCAGCAGCATCGCCAGAGTCACACGAGGGAGTTCGGAGTGCAAGCGAGGTTGGCAGGTGGGTTGGCCGGTCGTCGAACAGTGTGTTGCGCAGCCCAGGCCAGCGTGGGGTCACGGCGAGCTAAGGCCACGAGGTGCACTGCTGAAACGTCCTTTGCCCGGAATAGCACAAGTCGCGCGTGAGCTGCTAAGCTGCGGCCTGTGGCGCAGGCGTCTTTCGTCCGCCTAAGTTCCTGGATCCAAACACGCGACGCCTGACAGCAGTAGCTATGTGGCGAGGTGCAGCGCGCCTTTGAGGCCGGATAAGGCACTCTGCAGTTGCCGCTTCTATGCGCGACACTGCGTGGCCACGATCGGTGCCATTGCACCGCAACTTACAATATTGTATCTCGCGCTGTGAACGAATCCGGGGTCTCCGACACACCGCCGGCAATGCGAGGCTTGCTGACCAGGTACCCATGGACATGATCTTAGATCTCAGCCGACCCGCAGATAGCGGTCTTGATGTCCCAGTACAGCAGGAGCACATGAGTGCATCAATGCGGTCGCGACAAGACCGCGGAGCCAAGTTTGTATCGCGCTCCAAAGCCCTGGGAGGTTGATCCTATCCGCGCATCCAACGATCCGCATTTCGCCCCTGAAGCCAGATGCCCTCATCAAGATCTGCCCTGTCCGTCCTTTATCCTGAGTATGCTCACCACCACCCGTGACGTGTCAGACGTTGTACCCCAAGGAGCCATCTCGCTCCGTAGCCGCATGTCACACTGCACCGCGCTGCACTGCACTGCACCTCGCAGCCTCGCCAACCCCACTATCTCTCATCCACCCCTCAACTGTGCAGGATCACGACCTGAAATGGTAGGATCGTCCATGTCAGCCGTCAGACCAGGCACCTTGAGGCAACCCGCTGCACTGTGCCAGCTGTATGTTGTGGACAATGAGGCTGCAGATCACGGGTACTGCTGCGTTTAAGGATCGGCCTGTGAGATGCAGGTTGATGCCGTGTAGAGGTGGAGTAAGGTGGTAGTACAATGCGTGGTGATACGACCTTCTTGCTCCGCTTCCCCCGGTTGATGATCTGCATCTGCGGATGTCGGCGGCTGGGGTTTGAGGGCAAGGAGCGGCGGAGGTGATGTAGGAGACGACGAAATGCGGTGAAGTACTGAGGAAGTCGTCAACCGCTGCTTGATATTCTATGTTTGTGGAAGCAGTGCTCGCTCTGCAAAGCTACTTGCCTAGTAAGATTGTTTGTTTCGCGGTCGACGCGTCGTTGCTTGCTGCTCAGACAATCCTCTCTCGAGGATCTGGTCGTGTCCATGTTTTCCTCTCAACAGCAATGTTCTTACTTCTTTCTTGTCGCTCCATTCTTCTCGAAGCACTCTTGTTTTGAACACGAGTGCTTTTCTACCGTCCTCACTCTTTATTTTTTCGGTGTTCTCTCCTATTTCTACCTTACTCTGCTTATGTGTTTGTCGCGGAATTTGTTTTATGAGACTAATTCTCCACTGGTAAGACCTAGGGCAACGAATTTGCAGTCTCTTTAAAGTCGGGCAACAGCCGATGATCTTGAATAGAAAAAAGTCGTGTTGTCTGAGGCAAACCACCGCTTTAAGAGTTCTTTTGAGAGCATAGAATCTGCAACTGCAATGGCGAGTAACTTACTGCCTAATGAAAGTTTTGGCGACTAGTTTTTGTCGCGTATGCCTCGATGACCACAACGGCTTCAAGGATTGAGGATATGCAGTGACTGGATATGATTCATCGATCTCCGTTTGCTCCATCTCGTCGACCAGCAACACAACTACAAGACTGTCCACTGACATCGCTCCTCCACCGGCACACCATCCTATTGGACCGGAGCACGCTTGAGCCTCATCCCAGCCACGAAGCAGCTTCACCCAATTGCTCGAAAACACATCAGACAACGTTCACAGCCATTTCCGTGTTCGCACTAGCGCATATCTCAGCTTAGTAGTCCTTGCACTGCTGATAGGCCAGCCACTAATCTCGCTTGTGCTACTCCAGTTCGCCACTCATCACTCCATCATCAGCACCAGTCTCAGATCTGTGTTGCGGAGGCAAAACTATCGAGTTGCTCACTGTTGAGTATGCGCTTGTCTCGGTCGCTATACTTGTTTGGGCTAAGTGCCAAGTTACTATAGCTAGAGTTGCACGTTGGAGTGACCGCAGGATGGAACGTGTGCTGTTGATGCTTGGGTGAATAGGAGGATGCGATGGTCGCCTTCTTTACATGCTTCTCAGCACTCTCCCTTGATACTACCTGAAGGACGTCGTTGTACAAGCACAATTACCTGCCATTCTGGATTTAACGGTACCTGAAGCCTCACCGTGAGGTGAGCATTCATCGTACTTACCTGGTGGAGTAACTCCGGAGGAGACCACGGCTTCAAACCAACATCACTAAAACACCTCCCTTGCCGTCCTCATCTTATTGACAAAAACACAACACACCTTCAAACGCTTTCACGCACATCCCGTCATGGCACCTCTCGCTACCTCGTTCAAATCCATCATGGTGACCTCCGTCCTCGCCTGGGTCTTCATTGTCTGTCCTTCAGTTGCCGCAGCCCTCCCAGCCGCGCTCAGACCCGGCCAGCGAGCATGCTCAAACCGCGTCGTCAATCCCTCCTTCGAGACCGGCAACACCAGCCCCTGGCTCCCAATCGTCGAGTCCGCATGGTCCACCCGCGGCGTCTTCGCTAACCCCTTCACCCACTCCGGCACACACCACTACTACGCGCATGCCACTTCGACCGTCGATTCCAGCTTCACCTTATCCCAGACCGGCGTAGACGTGCCTGTGGGCAGCACGGTGGACTGCTACGCCTGGATTGCTTCCAAGCGCAGCGAGGGCGTTACTAGGGTGGAAGTGTTTCTGGATGGTATTAGCTGTGGAGCTGGACAGCTGGCTGTTGGAGAGCAGGGGTGGAAGAGGATTGGAGGCAGGGTCAAGGCCAATGGCGCCGGGAACGGAATGGTGGGCAGCACGGTCGCGATCGTCGTGACGAGCAAGTTCGCTGGCGATGAGGGATGGGAGCTCTGGCTCGATGATGTTGGGGTTGTGATTTGCTGAGTGGAGGTAGCAATAAGATACTCGACATATGTCTTGTTCGAGAGCTGGGGACAGCGAGGTTGTGATACCCTCGTAGTGCGACTGTTCGCCCAGAAGGCCTTACCTCTACTTACAGCAGAACAGCAAAATGGCCAATTCCTAGCTACGGACAATGACTCACCTTGAAGAGGGCAATGGACTCTCTGCTGTATTGCCAGGCTTCCGCAAATCAAACAAGGATTAGTTCTTTCCTCTTACTCAAGATAGACTCAGCACAACCAATGTCCAGCTTTTATCTTTATTGGTACCAGGGTGTTGTGACATCTCCCTAACCGCAATCCCTTACCAAACAAATCCATCACATCTAGTAGATTCCACGTCAACGATGTTCTGCCCTATCCCAGTCTCGACCGCAGACATGCTCTGACAACCACGCTGATTCTCGGCTGTCGTTCGCGTCCGGCAAATTTCCTGCACTTTCTCTCTACATGTCTCCTTCCGATGCTTTCCAACACGCTTAGCGACGTGTGCGAGCTCTTCAGTGTCTTCACCACTTCACTGCCCCTTGAGCTTCTTCTTGACTCCCATCTCAACCGGCAACACCGTCCCATTGAATGCTGCCATAGTCAAACCGTATCGTGAGCGGATACGTGGCTCCCAGTTCTCGGAAAATCGTTCTTCTGTAAGCATTGCTTTGAGGTCGTCTACACGGCCGCCGAAAATTGTGAGCATCGTAGAGGAGCTGTCCCTTGATGTCAGCGTATGCTTCAGTCTCCTTCGTCTGCGTTTCGGCCTACTTTGCGCTTCCAAACATGTTGTGGAACAGACTCTCCGAGTACTTTGGGTTTTCTGCGCGCGCCTCACTCCTCCTCTTCGCCAGCTGCTTGCTGAGATCCGCTTTTGTCAACAATGGCTCGCCGTTCTTTCCTTTCCCTGTTGCGGCGCCCAGAAGCTCTTCAACGAGCTGCAAGTCCGGCTTTCCCTGGTCAGGCACCAGCGCCACGTCTCGCCTGGTCAGACTCGCATCGTGCTCAATGGCGTTGTGTTTGCTCAACTCTTTAAGATCGAACGTGCCAGTCCAGTAGTAGCGGCCAAGGAAGTCGGCGGAGAACTTGGGTACGAAGAAACAGAATGACGGTGCGAAGTTGAAGGTTTGCCGCACGGTTGTGTTCAAGTCACGGAAAGTAATGTTCTTGCCATCATGCGGCAGAATGCCATGGTTGGCCCTGGAGTTGTCAGCTCACAATCAAATCAAAAGTGTGCGAGAAACTACAGTGCATTTAGCATAGGGCATGCTGATCGAGAATCACCCTCGCGTGGTGGTACATATTCTGGCCACGTCCCTGCATGACCGGGTAGGCCTGCAGCAATGACTTTGTTGGGCGCATGAGCAGGAAGCACGAGATTTGCTAAGAAGATGCCGAAGTCCCATGTCATTACAGACAGGTCAATGAAAGGTTTTGTCAGTTTCTGTGCCAGGCCCATCTTTTTCTGGTAGGTACTTGTTAGAGGTTCAGGGCGGGAAGAGACAGGGAGAGGGAGATAATTAAGAGTTCATGGCTCAAGTGGGAACACCAGTGAAGTCGCCCAAAGCTGCAGTTGCTATCCACCATGATCCACGACGCTGCCTCTTTTGGGATCCGCTGTGATATGATCGACGAAAGTTCAGCTCACGATGCGCTGTTGCTGCACGTCGGAGTTAATTAGCGACACATCATTGGCCTGTAGTTTCTTCTGCATGCATTCTCTCCACTTGGTGCTCTTCGTCATCTTCGCACGGCATAAATGATGGGTGTATAGTACTACGCTCAAACCAGATTGTCGAGTAACGACAGTGTTCCCAATGGCGATTGTTAGCATGTGCGAGGACGCACTGCACGCTGCTAGAAATCGAGTACGGTTATTGGCTGAATTGATTCTGGGTGCTGATTGGATATTAAGCTCTGACTTGCGTTCTTCTTTCTGCGATTTCCCATTCAATACCTTCAAGCCGCTACCTGGCTTGCCCTGCTCTTTCGCGTTGGTGTATGAGGTGTGTGGCTGCAATCATGGTTTTGACTGACAAAAGCCACGTTGTGCTGGCTTGCGGAATGCAATATGAACTCATTGTCGCTTGCAGTAGAATGCGAGGCCACGAGGTATTCTCTCTCTTCTTCAAAGAGCGGCTTGGCGTACTTTCAACCACACTGCCCAACTGAACGAGCTCCCTCTGCACAACGGTGCCACCCGAAACTTGGTGCGGACCGGCATATCCGAATCTGTAGCATTGCAGCACAGAAGCAGCAAATCTGTCCAAGGCTCATGACATGCCTTTGGGTGGGAAACTCGAAACCTTCTTGTGCCCCTCTTTTGAGATTCTCGAAAATTTTAGCGTAGCGAGACTGGCCCATTTACCGTCCCATTGCTTCAGTTTCTGCAGGACGGCATCATCCTCAAGATCTGGGACCCAGAACCCGGCGGCATACTCGTCCTGTTCAGTAGCCCTGGCTTGCTCAAGCAGGGTTTGGCGGGTGCTTGGTGGTCTTCCTGTACGGCGCTCTGCTTTTAACTTTGCAAGCTCCTCGTCGTCACGGCCTAGATAGTCCTCGACCATGGCCTGAAGTTCCTTAATACTGAGAGGAGAAGTGTGCTCCGCTGTGTATGACTGGAAAGATTTTACTCTGTTCACTATGATACGGCGTCAGCACGGTGGAAAGGTCGTGTTCTTGCTACCACCTACAGTAGTGTCGGTTTTCTTTTTCTCTCAACTTTGTAAGACGATTAAGCTTGTCGTCACGAGCGCTCGCGCGCTGCATCCGCTTTGTGTCCCGACTCCCCTCATGCAGGTTTGGGTTCTTGCCCTTCTTCTTGGCGATCGCCTTTTGCACTTTACCGAAACGATCGCTGACCATGGTGACTGGTTGTCTGTGTTGATGTTTTGCTGTCTGTTCTTGCCTGGAACTTTTTTGAAAATCATCGGGGTTAAGGTAGGCGCTAATAGCCGGGCGCTAGCTGAACCTTAGCCTAGCGCAGCGCGCATGTGGATCCCTTTCACGACGCGGTACTCCACACCATCGAGAACATCTGCTTGTCACAGGCCGCAAGGCTGCCCTCACTCAGGTCAACTTTCTTCATCAACTCAGGGCACTCTTCGTCACGTCTCGTATGAAGTTCATGCGCTCAATGTCGTCATAGCAGTAATCTGAACAGCCTCGTTTCAAGGCTTGACGCGAGGGGCAAATCCTCGAAGATGGGCATTTCTGGTATGCACAAACTCGAAGTCTATATGTAAGCTGACACAGAACAGGGCTTCTGCCGCTTCTCAAGTCTATCCACAAGCCATGTAACTTGAAGAAGTTTGCGGGCCAGACCATCGGTGTAGATGCCTATGGCTGGCTACATCGAGGGACGGCTGCCAGTGCCATTGATCTGGCCCTCGACAAGCCAACTACCAAGTATGTCCGCTTACTCTTGCAGCACGATGAGTAGCTTATCTTACCTAGATACATCGACTTCTGCATGCATCGTGTCCGCATGCTCATGCACTTTGGCATCACACCTTACCTTATCTTCGATGGAGACAATCTGCCCAGCAAGGCCGGAACCGAGAAAGACAGAAGAGAGAGAAGAAAAGAGGGCAGGCGACTAGGTCTGGAGTTGCTCAAGGTCGGCAAGACATCACAAGCACAGTTGGAGCTGCAGAAGGCTGTCGATGTTACACCAGATATGGCTCGAGCGTTCATTGAAGAGCTGAAAGCCAGCAATGTTCAGTACATCGTTGCACCGTACGAAGCAGACTCGCAGATGGTCTATCTGGAGCGCAAGGGCATCATCGACGGCATTTTGTCCGAAGACTCAGACCTCTTGGTCTTTGGCGCAAAGTGTCTGATAACCAAGCTTGACAAGTACGGAGACTGCATCGAGGTTAACCGTGACCACTTCACGGCTTGTAGAGAAATTAGCTTAGTGGGTTGGTCGGATGCAGACTTCAGGCGGATGGCAATTCTCAGCGGATGCGACTACTTGCCTGGCATCGGAGGTTTAGGCCTTAAGACCGCACATCGCATGCTTCGAAAGCACAAAACTGTGGACCGTCTGGTCAAGGCCGCATTGTTTGACGGCAAACTGAAAGTACCCGCTGGGTTCATGGCGGACTTCGACCAAGCGGAGAAGACGTTTCTGTACCAGTGGGTATTTTGCCCCATCGAGAACCGCCTTGTCAACTTGACTCCTCTTGCGGATGGTGTTGACATCGCCGACATGCCCTACCTGGGCGAAGAGGTAGCAGCGCATCTTGCAGCAGGCGTAGCAAAGGGCGATCTGTACCCACGTACGAAGCTTCCCATCACTGTTGCTGGCAAGTCGACTCCCAGAAGCAAGGTTTTTGGAGCATCTCGGAGGACGTCGTCAAACGTGCAGACACCGGACCTCAAAGGCAGCAGATCGATTGATAACTTCTTCAAGCCGAAACGTACGCCCTTGGCAGAACTTGATCCTAACATTTTCACACCATCACCGAGCCAGCAAGTCCTGATTGAGCAACAAAGGAACAGTACTGGCTGGGATGCAGTACCAGCACCAGGATCGCAACCGACACGAGGCCCATCATTCCCAAGCACTGCCCCCCAACCTGCGAGACGGATTATATCTGATCCCATAGACCGCAGACGATCCGTCCCACATCCGTCTAAGCGACAACGGTTATGTTCCGACTCTGTGCTTGGCACTCCAACTATGGGTGGGGAGGGCGTTGTGCGAAGTCAGTTCTTTGCATCGACTATGCCTGAGCCAAGCCCTTCTGTTCGACCAAATAGGAAGAACCGGCGAAGGACAGAAGGCGGCTTTGATCTGTACTCTGATGACTCGCTAGGAGAGGCTATTGCTGAAGCGGCGGATCTCGATGAGTCAGCTTCTCAGGCGAAGAAGAAGCTGAGAATCTTTAGCGACACACAAAGCGACACGCAGTCAACCGCCACTACGCGAACGTCTACGGCTGAGTCGCAGGAATCGACTGAGGTCCTCACACCCGCCACATCATTTGGAAGCCCGGGGCCTGAGAGCACATCCAGCTCCGCATTTTCATCACAAGTCAGGGAGCTACGCACCAAGTTCACTTACAAAGGACCCCAGTCAAGTTGCACAAGTATCACAAACAGGACGGCTAGCACATCACGCAGGCGTAGCAACGGAGTACGCACGCCATCGGCTTTGCCGTTGGAGCTCTTCTCTACAAGTGAAAAAGAAATCAGGATGGAGAGCGTTGTGCCTGGCACGCCGCCTCGTGCTGACGAACAGCTCGGCATCGAAGACTCAGCTTGGGCTGCTCTCGATGCTGAGGTAGTGGTGCCTGCGTCTTCACCGCCCGTAACACCTGCTAAGAGGCGGCGGTTCTCACTCCAAGGCAGCGAGGACTTTCTTGTTCGTGACAGCGATAACGAGGATATTTGTTCACCACGTAAGCCTTTGTTTAACCTCAACAGATTTGCTTTCACCGGTTGAACCAGGTTTTTGCAATTGCATATTCAGTGGGTGTCAGCGTTATGTTTGACGGCCACGTGTTCACGATTGAATGTCGAGCGATTGGAAAATATCACTGTATTGGTAAAGCATAGCATAGCATAGCGGTGTAATTTCTAGCGCAATACCCAGCTAACACAAACCTTGTCACTGATACTACGTTCTGAGACTGAAGCACGTGTACCGGTTATCACAATGCGAGTCGTCCATCAGCTCAAGGCCATACAATGCTGTCGCATTGTTCAGCCATACCGTAATTTTAAGAGAGCCTATATAGCTCTCAACAACCAATCTGCCGTACTATCTCTAACACTCTTCCACATCCACTCAAGATCACTGAACCATTTATTCCTGATCCACAATGCCACCGGCTTCACTTGCAAACGCTCTCCTGGCCCTGGCGGCTCAGAAGCGCGCTAACGTGCTACAGACGACTGGGACGCAGATGCGCTCACCCATGCACCTGAAGAAGTTGCACCAGCAGCAGAAGAAGATGACGGAGGAGATGTGTGTGGGGGGTGTGCCGAAGATTACGGTCACGCCTGCGTCGCCTATCTGAGAGTGTGTTGCGCTGTACATTGTGTGTCTCTGTCATGTCAGGGGCGCTAGATTCATTGCGTCGTCGTGGACACTGTGAGCAAGAATAAGTAGAAATTAAGATGTGAGCATGGTCAAGTAGAAATTGAGATGTGAGCATCCAAGTTGATTGGTGGGATGCGCTGTTGAAGGTTATGTCCGTCCTACTTCCCCTATGTAACTTACAATAATGACCGCTGCAGCTGACTACTATTTCGGCGCGTCGGTCAACGGCACGTATTGCACGCCGTATAGCTTTGTCTGATCCACAGTGCCATCCTCTTTCTTATTGATGACCCATATATGCTGATTCCAGCCATCAGAAACGGGCACGAACAAACGCCCAGGCGCCTTGAGCTGCTCTGTCAACTCCGCGTGGTGCTCAGCCGCCGCAGCCCCGACGTGGATGGCGTCGTACGGCGCGTCCTCTTTCCAGCCTCTTCTGCCGTCGCCAGTGACGAACCTGACTTGTCCTGACTGCAGCATCCGCTTTCCTTCGTCTGACTTGGACATATTGGCGTTTGCCATGTCGACCAGCGGCTGGATGTGGTCGATGCCCACCACTTTCCCGCTCGGACCGACGAGGTTCGCTAGCACGGCTGTGAGGTACCCTGACCCGGAACCGATGTCGAGGACTTTCGCGCCGGGGTTGAGGTAGTCAAGTAGTGATTCGCATGCGTTTGCGTGCATGTGTGGTGCGGAGATGGTGGCGCTGTGGCCTATGGGCTGGGGCCTGTCATCGTAGGGGTTTCGTGGGGCGAAGTGCGCGCGGTCGACCTTTTGCAGCATTAGCCCTGTTGCAGAGGATGTATTTCTCCCTGACGCGATACGAGTATCGTCGTGGGGAGTACCTGCAGCAGGGCGTCTTTGACGCGTTTAGTTTCAATCAAGCCATTCTTTTCGAGGTTTTCGATGAGGGATTCGTTGGAGGACCCCGACGATCTCCACGCCATAGTGAAGGGTCTAGGATATTGTAGGGGTTGGAACTTGAATGCTAGACACGGATCGAGCGGCCGGCGAATGAGGATAGCTAGGATAGACAGCTTGCTGGAGTGTTTCCGGGGGTGCAGGACAGGGTTCAGATGCTAGCTTGAGATGAAGCTATGTGAGATTGACTGTATGAAGATGCTATACAAGGATACAGAGTAGGAGAGAGAGGAATAGAGGAGACATCAGTTGCTACTGACTTCTTATAAAAGCAATCACGAGCTGAGCAATGAGGGGGTGCAGAAGAGACAAGCTGCGAACGTCACCAATATTATCGATAAGAGGACCCACTTAGCCGGCAAACATCCCTGTCCCTCTCGTCCAAAAGTTCGAGGAAATTTTGGCGACCGGAAGTCCGCAAGCACCACACGAACACGACAATGGCGCCGCCCGCTACGAAACGCAGAAAGCTCGAGCAGTCCGAGGATGAGAGTGAGGGAAGCTTTGCTGACTTTGAGGAGCTTGAAAGCGCGGGGTCCGACGTCGAAGAGGAGGCAAATGGCGAAGAAAGTGATGTTTCCATGGAGGGACCAGCCGCCAGCGAAGATGTGAGCGACGACGAAGACGCGGAAGAGAGCGTTGCACAGAAAAACAAGAAGCCTGCAGCAGCTGCACCGGCTGTGTCTTCGCAAAAAGCGCCGAAAAGACCAGCTGCGACACTGCAGGATGGCGCGTACACGTCCGAATCGTTCAAGTCGAACATATTCAAACTGCAGGTTGATGAGCTTCTGGAGCAGGTCAAGCCAAAGTATGGCAAGAAGGAGGCACCGGCTGAGAATGCAATGCGCACATTGAAGGAAATCATCGAATCGATACCAAGCCGAGAGGCTCTGTCGGTATGTCCGACTCCTTGGCTCTGCAGTGCTTTACTGATTCTATGTAGATTCCGGATGCCGAGAAGGCTCTCAAGTCTGCCGGAATCGTCGTTCCATTCCCTAGCCCCCGCCCACCAAAAGATGTCAAGTACAAGCTCTCGTTTGAGCGACCGTCGAGCATCAACGCAACCGGCAGCTACCCCCTCAAGACCGCGACAAAGTCGGATGACGGCATTGCAATCGACCTCGTGGTCACCATGCCCAAGTCGTTGTTCCAGGACAAGGACTATCTCAACCACCGATACTTTTACAAGCGCGCATACTACCTTGCTTGCCTCGCCGCCGGCATCAAGGGAGCCAGAAAGCACAAATTCGAACTGTCTTTCGAGAGCAGGCATGGAAATCAACTGCAGCCTATCATAGTAGTGCGACCAAGCGGGAACGGCGACGCGGACGACTTCTCCGGCTCAAAAGCGAGAATCAACATTATTCCTGCCCTGCCGGAGCACACCTTTGCGCCAAACAAGCTGCTTCCAAATGCGAATGCAGTACGACCAAAGGGTGGCGAGGACGAGGAGGTCGCAGGCAAGACACTGCCACCGACACCGTTCTACAATAGCACCGTGCAGTCGGACGCAAACGTTACTGCCTACTTGAAGCTATTGTACGCGACAGCTACAAAAGCCGATGCTTTCAAGGATGCTTGCATTCTTGGCCGTATCTGGCTGAAGCAGCGCGGTTTTGGAAGCCAGATACGGAAGGGTGGTTTCGGCAATTTCGAATGGGCGGCTCTGGTAGCACTTTTGTTGCAGCCGAACCAGACGACTGGCGCGCAGCCATTATCTCCTGGTTACAGTAGCTACCAGTTGTTCAAAGCCACTCTCCAATTCATCGCTCGTCACGATCTGAGCAAGAAGGCTGTGGTTCTGCAGGCGCACAACGTTGTTGTCCCCAAGGGTGACACGACACCGGTCTTCTTCGATGGACCTCGCGGCCAGAACATTCTGTTCAAGATGTCACAGTGGTCGTATGCAGCTCTCCGTCATGAGGCAAAAGCAACCGTGGACATGCTGAGCGACACCGTCTTTGACCAATTCGACGCGACCTTCATCCTGAAGACAGAGCTCCCGAAGCTCAAGTACGATGCCACCCTCGAAATTCCTCTTTCAGCTTTCGGTCTTGATTCAGCGAGCGATGAATACGATCAAAAGCTCAACGAAGCCTTTCAGAAGCTTTACGACACTTTGACCCGCGCCTTGACCGACAGAGTCACATCTGTGTCTTTTACAATGCCGCATGACGACCACTGGGCAATCACTACGCGACGACCCCACGAGAAGCAGCGCAAGAGTGTCCTCGTCAATTTTGCGACAGACCCAGCAAATGCCAATCGAACGGTTGACCATGGACCAGTAGCGGAGAACAAGCAAGAGGCAGCACTCTTCCGCAAGTTCTGGGGAGAGAAGTCGGAGCTCAGACGTTTCAAGGACGGAAGCATCACGGAGAGCATCGTTTGGTCATCCAAAGACACATCAGCCTCTGTGCTTGAACAGATTGTGCGCTACGCCACCCAGCACCACAAGATTTTGCAGACTGCAGATGATCTAAAGTTCACTGGCGACGCTTTCGCTCATCTCATCAGCGCTGGGCGCATCCAGGGTGCTTCAGGCGTGGCACCGTTCCTGCCTATCATGAACGCGTTCGCCACGATGGAGAAAGACATCCGCGCTTTGGAGGACTTGCCTTTGCAGCTTCGGTCGATCAGGGCTGCAGATTCACAGTTGCGCTACTCGTCTGTAGAGCCACCGACTGCTGGACACGCACCTGCATCAGTTGTGCTCCAATTCGAGGGCTCTGGACGCTGGCCGGACGATCTGTGCGCTATCCAAAGGACCAAGATCGCTTTCTTGCTACGCATCGCAGATGTTTTGACCGAGTCCGACTCTGAATACGTCTCTCGCGTTGGCCGTGAGAACCCTTCGCAGCCTGCGCAGAACCAGGCCTTCCTGGACGTCACGTCAGCTGCCGGCTTCACATTCCGCATTCGCATCTACCACGACCGCGAGGTTACACTGTTCGAGCGCCAGCTCAAGGACAAGTCTCTTGACGCACCCTCTCGCGAATCTGCAGCCGCATCTCTCGCCCTGTATAAGCGCGAGTTCGTGCAGTCTCCTCTGCACTCGCAGGTCCTGCAAACATTGTGCACCCGCTTCCCGGCCTTGTCACCCTCGATCCGCCTCACAAAGCGCTGGTTCGCCTCTCACCTCCTCACTCCTCACTTCTCCCCGGAACTCATCGAGCTCCTCGTTATCCGCACCTTCTTGCAACCTTACCCCTGGGCCGTCCCCTCAACATCGACCACTGGGTTCCTCCGCACGCTCGCCTGGCTCGGTCGCTGGGACTGGCGCCACGAACCGTTGATCGTTGACTTTAGCTCCACCTTCTCCGCCAACCCAGCCGACCTAGAGGACGCAACCCAGCAGAAGGGCATGAAGGCCAGCGACCTCGAGCGCCTGCAAACCCGCTTCGAAGCCTGGCGCAGGATAGATCCGGCCATGAACCGCGTCGTGCTCTTCGCAGCCACCAACCTCGACGAAGAAGGCACAACCTGGACCGACAAAGCGCAGCCCGAAAAAGTCGTCGCCGCGCGCCTGACGGCCCTCGCCAAAGCCGCGTCGCACGCCGTCCGCGCAGACGAAGACCGCCTCCTCGCCCAAATCAACAGCGCGGCAGGCACCGCTCCTCCCGCCCTCTCGCCAGAAACCCTCTTCACACCCAGCACCTCCGAGTACGACATCACCATCTCCCTCGCCTCGAAATACACCCCGCACGCCACCAAGAAGCGCCGCCCCAGCACCCAGCAATTCAAGAACCTCGAGATGCAGCACGCGACACACATCACGCCCGCCACGGCCCCTCTACCCCTGCTCTTCGCGCAGGACCTGCTCGCTATCTACGGTGACAGCGTGCTGTGGTTCTGGGACCCGGAGAGCCTGGAGCGCATCGTGGGGCTGTGGAATCCGCTGTCCACGGGCCAGAGGACGTGGAAGGTCAAGCCCGGGTGGAATAGCACGCCGGTGAAGGTGAAGGTTTCTGAGGAGGAGAAGGAGAAGGGCAAGAGTGTCGAGATTAGGGTGAACAAGGAGGCGGTTGTTAATGAGATAAGGAGGTTGGGTGGGGAGTTAGTCAGGAGTATTGACGTCAAGGCTTGATGTTGCGGAGGGAAGGATAGCGAGTTTTGTATCTATCGCACGTGTGGAGTAAAAATGATACCATGAGACATTTCAGGAAGATTTTGATAAGACGGCCATTTGTTTCATTCATTGTGTATCGCTTAAAAGCACCTCTCATGATTCCATTATCTACCCTCCCCCAATCACTCTCCCCCTTTCCAACACCTTGGCCCTCAACCGCTCCACAACCTCGCTCCCCAACCACCTCAATCTCCCATCCTTCCTGCTCTCCCGCTCAGCCCACTCAAACACCCCTCTCAACACCCTCAACTCGTCAATGCTCCAACTCTGCGCCAGCCGGCCAAGCACAAGTCTCGACTCCACCACCGTACTCCTCGGATCGAGCATGGTCTTGGAGTGCGGATCGACGGGCAGCACGAGCGCGGCGTCGCTGGTGCCCACGAACGCGGCGACGGCGGGTAGGCTGAAAATCCAGTGGAAGAGGAGGTGGGAGGTTCGGGAGCTCTGGGCGTCGCTGAGGGCGACGAGGGTAGCGGAGAAAGAGGTGGAGTATGTATCTCGCGCGCTCCTGCGGCGGACGTGGAGAGTCTGGTTGCGTTCGAAGGCACGTACGTGAGTTTTGTTGTTTGCAAAGTCGAGAGTCGTGGGCCAGTAGTTAACGTCTGTGGTTTCGATGCGGGCTACTTCAATGACCTCGGGAAGCAGGCAGGGGGCTACGAGGGTCCTTGGCTGTTGAGCTTCGTCCTTGAAGTGCACGGTGATGGGCATGCTGATTGCGCGTCCCGTATCCACGTCACGCACGACCAGGCAACGTGACTCGGCGGCGAGCACCCAGAAGTGGCGGAATGCCTGCAGATGTGCGCGGCTGTCCTGCACGTCTGAGGGGAAGAGCGGGTAGAAAGCACATATCAGGCTTGCGATAGCCTTGTTGCTTCTGCTGAAGGTCTGTGTGCCACCTGCAATGAAGAGTGCACCGAAAGCCATGTGAGCTGCAAGGTGGCTGCCGTATGGAACGTCGTGAGCAACGCGGCCGTGGAGGGCGCGCAGACGGCGGAATATCTCAAGGTCACCAGTACCCGCCATGACAGTAGCGGCGGAGAGCGCCACAAGGTCCTGACAGTTGCGGACTGTGTTGCGAGCCAAACGAGAGTCGTAGCGAACAGAAGTGAGCTTGGCGATACGCATGAACTGATCGAGGTATCTGATGAGAAAATCCCGAACTTGTAAGTCGCCAGTACCGGCGTGCTTCAAGGAGATACTCCACAGCAATCCTGCGACAATATTGTAGAAGGGCATCTGCTCACTGCGTAGCTTGAAGACGTTTTTGAGGTCAAAGTCTCCCTGATATTCTGTCGGCAAATTCTTGATCATCCATTGATCAGTTGCATCGATGTTGTCCCACATGATGATGTGTTTGGCGAGAGTGCGAAGTAGGAAAATATCTGGCCGTACGTAGTCGAACTGTGGCAGCGTATCGGGTATGTCGATCTTGCTAGCGACCATGCGATCGTGTGTCTTCATGTAGATCAACGCAACAGCGATCACTGCTCCGGCAGTCGCCTGATCCAGAATATGCACCACGTTGACCGACCTTGGCGCCACAGCAACTGTCATCAAGCGCTGCACGATCTTCATGTCACGGAGACCGCCCAAGTCTCTGCCCTTGCCCAAATTGATATACCCGAGAGCAAATCCAGCGGCAAGTCTATAAGCCTCATCGCGGAGAGAGTCCGGAGGTTCTGATGGATCTGGGACCTCGACATGCTCGATTTCTGACAGCATCACCTCGCTCATACGTCGGTGTTGCGTGTTGTAGTAGAGCAGACCAATGCCCATCAGTCCGGTCGTCTGGGTGTATGGAGAAAGATTAAGCTCCGCTGCTCCTGCCGGTAGCATCCTAGTCACATGAACAGATAATAATCGTGTAACTAGCGTGTCCATGGTTCCCATGAAAGAGGCAGATAGACCTAGCAGCAGACCCACGGATGTCATGGTGTGCTTTGGTGTCAGATACTTGAAAGACAACCACTTGGCGATGGTGCGCAGGTGGCCATTCAGACCGAGGCCAAGCAGAAGGCCTGCATGCTTGTTGGTTAGCTCGGCTGGCTTATTGTACATGATCCAGGAGGTGTCGATGCCTTGAGCGTCTCGAGATATACTCAGGCCGGCTGCAACTCCAGCGTTGAAGAAAGCCCAGAAGTACTTCTCTTCGGAGTAGTTCTGCCGCTCAGCAGTAACAACGTTGCCCATCGGCTTCATCAAGCACGATGTAGAGAATCCATAAAGTGGGTACTTCTCTGTAAGCAGTGGCTTTTTACTGCTGAACTTGATCATAGAGCTACCAACGGGCAACGAGAAGGTACGGATCATGACCCATTGCATCATGGTCTTCTGTCCCTCTAGTATCGCCGCGTCGTCAGATCTGCTGTCGGCGCGGTACTCTGCGACGGTCTGCCGCAGGGGCTCCAAAAGGGAGTGGGCCTCCATAAATCGCCTGTCTTCACGGAAGATGAGTCTGGTGATGTAGTGGCGATCGACTTCAGCCGTGGATTGGACCGGTTCTGAACGCTCCGCGCTCTGACAGATTGTGTGAACATCACGCAGGGCTGTAGCAGCGTAAAGTGGGTTGAGATGAACGTCGTGTACAAAGCCTGCACCTGACATTGAGGCTAGATCAAGGTCCTCGCGTTGCACGAGTTGCAGCAGGGAACTTGACCAGGTGGTGGGTGGATTGGCCTGGCATCTGGTGATGGCTTCCATTAGGGGCGCCTTTGCAGCTTCCGGTAGGGTCGCGATGATGTCTGTACTGATCTTGCAAGTCTGAATGAGTTCTACCACCTTCCTTGGACTGAAGGATGGATCTATATCGCGGAAAAAGGTATGCAAGGCCATAGTCCGTGGAGTTGCGTCCGCAATGATCTCGTCAATATTTATCGATGAGTGAGGAGATGCTTTGGACTTTCTTATAAGCATGGCGAGTGTGGGAAACGGTGCATAGCGTCGAGGGCCTATGACGGTGCTGAGCCAGTCCAGTATCGATGGTGGTGGTCCATCTGATGGCCGTGGATGCAGCCGCACCTTGGGGCCGATAGTTGATTCATCGTACATCCACTTATCACTTGAGCCTCCAGCAAGGTCGTAGAACCCTCCCCTTGCCCAGTCCCAGCCATCCCACCGCAGCCAATAGCCGAGCTGGGCAAGAACTGGGATCAGGTTCCTGGTCTGCGTGTTGCCGACATCTTGTGACAAGATGTTGAGTTTGGACTCTTCGCAATGGAGATGCAACGAGACCACGATCTCAGAGAGCGTGGAAGGGCGCAGATCGTGTTTCCCTGATTGCCAGATTTTGCTAGTAGTCTCGCCAAGTGGTGTCTGGTGGAACTGCCGTGCGAGATCTATGCAGTCTGG
>JUDZ01009523.1:0-25942 GCA_000812845.1 Stagonosporopsis tanaceti | reverse complement strand
TCGATGGCAGTCGATGGCAGTCGATGGCAGTCGATCCTCATCTCAGCGTGACTCAGACGTCCAAAATGTGAAGCAGTACAACAATTATACATCAGACAATAATCCTGGATTTGGATAGACGTTGGGCAGCGGCCGTATTTCAGGATTTTATTTCGGCTGATTGTAGCCGAAATACACAGTCCGGCCGTACATTCACGGCACATCACCACAATCATCGTTCGTCTCCCCAGAATGTTGCCTATTGTGCAACCATCAAGATCTACATCGTAGATGTACTATAATTCTGCATACTTACACATGTTCGCACTAATGTGCGAAGGAGGATACACAGGTGGACGAGAAGAAGTGTGCTGGCAATTGGCGAGTAGCGCAACCTTAAGGAACTCGTTCCATGCAAATGACTCCTCAGAGACCAGCTAGTCCTTTCCAAATATACGACGCCAATGGCGGAGATGTCGACGATATGGATGAGTGCACGGGTGATTCTGTCAGAACCCTTGTGATGGTAACCGTTTGCTGGTACGAGGTTAGCTGCAACCGCGATGGCGTGGGCTTGGCGAGGCATCGCCCACCAATGCAAGAGCCGCTACAAAACTTTCCGCATCCTCCACAGTGGTTGTGCTCGGTTTTGGTGTTGAAGCAGCCACCATTGCATATGTCCGGTAAGCCAGGTGGGCAAAAGATGGATCCGAGATTCGATGCCTGTGTTGAGAGCGCCATGGTAGACACCTGCGGAGGTTCGTTTGAAGCCAACAACACCAACGAAGGCACTGCCACAGGCGTCCGCGTTGGGGAACAAACTTTGAAGATGTTCCGTGTGAACCCGGTCTCACATGCGCCTAACAAAGCTGGTTCGTCAACACATCCGCCGTTTGCATCTGATCCCGCACGATTGTGGCATGCGCCACAATGCGCCTCGTCTGTCTCAACGCTAACGCACCCGCTGCTCGGGCAGAAAGTGGATTCCGTGGAATCGAGGGAGCAAGACAAGGCTAAAACCTGGCTAGTTGACGTTGCGAGCGTCGTAGAAATCAGGATCGATGGCAAGTGGTGGATGGTGGTCGCGGGAACCGTGAGGAGTACCTCGGTACCCACATCATGGTCTTTCATTGGCTCGATGCTCCTACTAGGCCTTGGTGGAGACATCGACCCTAAAATTGATTCGGACGATGCTGTATCAGGCGTCATCGGGGAGATTGAGTTTGGGAGAGAATTATCGTCCAGGGAGAAACTGGGAGAGGCCCATCTATCGGTCGAGCGCGTTGACGAATTCGATACCAGATGCACGAGCTGAGCAATACTTGTGCGATTCAGCGACCGTGATATACTTGTTGAAGCAGTATGCACTGGTGAATAGGACTGTGTAGTTGCCACTGACTTGACTGGGTGGGGCAGAGAGTTGCTGAACGTAGAATTCACATACACTGGCTTGGGGATCGCCAGGACAGGCATTGGGTCGTTTGTAACATATGAAATTTGTACACGACTTGCGTTGATCAACGTAGTAAACAGGGATGTTGTACGGCTATGATCTGCAGAGGGTATGGGAGGCATGTTGCTTGGCTGCGGAAGTGCTGATGATAGGCGGAGTTGTGAAGCGCTCGTCGTGGGCAAATTCCCGTGCCAGTTTACAGTGATGAGATCGACAAAGCCAGGTTTCGGTGAACCCACAGAAAGGGACACCAAGGACGTCGCTGTCGATCGTGTGGAGATACTAGTTTCGATCGCTGTGCTGATGATAGTGAGAACCTCAATTAAAGTCGACATTGTCCGGGAGGGATTGAAGGACATTGTCTGGATGGGATTGGAGGATGGGTGGTCGACTTTCAGTAGGCTGCTGAGAAGATCGGCGGACTCGAACGACGGAGACATGCTTAAAGAGGATGTGTCGAACTCTGAGGACCACGTTTGTACAGACGTTGTCAGTCCTGTATTGTGCATTGGTTGAGGTTCCCGCTGCCCTTGCGACAGATTCTCAACATTGGTGGCGAGAGATGTTGCAAGATCCAACGCAGGTTGTGCGTTTGAAATAGAGACAATAACATCCCCAAGGTCTGAACGTGACGAATCTGTGGAAGTTGCCTTTGGAGACAGCTGATCCAATGCAAGACTGCTCGAGCCGAGAATGTCTGGTGCTTGCAATGCCTCTAGTCTAGAAACAGAAGTGCCAGCGACTGCCTCAGTAGTTGATATGCCGACATGATCAGTCACCATGCCCGTTGACACTATGTTCTCTGAAGGAGAAACCTTAAACATTGATTTACTTGTGACATATATCGGGATCGTCGACGCTACGGCCGGAGTGGATTGGGATTCTGATGGGTCAAGGTCTGGTTGCGATGGCCGAGGCGGAATGGCGGGAACAGCTGCAGAGGCAACGCTAGTAGGAGATACTATACCAATTTCTATCAATGCCGAAGCACTAGCAGATGGCATCCCTGCAGCATGGGGATGTGATTGCGCTGAGAAGCTTTGTAGATTCTCAGAGCTTGCCAAAGCTGGAAAATCCTTCGGCATTGAGACAGATGGAGAAGGTGTCATCAGAGAGTCGGGGGTTGGTGAATGCGTAGCCGGTAGTGCCGTGGTGTATGGTTTTTCTTTTGACAGGCTGGGGCCGAAATTGACGTTTTCCAGTGGAGGGTGTTCTTTTGTTGAGTCTGATGCCGGTTGAATCAGTAAAATGCTTCTGGAGAGCGGCGTGCGCAGAGACTCTATTCCCAATATTGAAGAGGATGTCTTAGTCTTTTCGGCGGTAAGAGAAAGCGGTACATTCAGAGATGTTGTAGCCGCCTCTGGAACAGGTAACCCGGTACCTGTCCGGGTAAAAGTGGTTTGGTATGAAGCTTGATCGTTCGAGGGTTGTGAAAGGATAGGCTGGGGCCCAGGAAATTCGGCCTCAGTACTCAGCAATGGGTGTGTAACTGATATGTGCGGGTCCAGCACTGGACCAGATGTTCGAGCTTCGTGCACAAGATCCTGGAGCCTTTCACACTCAGCTGGCAGAAAGTCATGCCCGTCAGGGTACGTCTCGCTGACGACATAGTTGCAAAGCAAACTTGCTCCGAAGACGGCGAGAAATCCAAGCCCTGGCTGTGGTAGCGATTGATCGCCGTAGACCGATGATACACACTTTTCGATCACCTGAGGCGTGAAGGCTCCGGGCGTTGATCCTACAAAATGACCACCACACACCGACGAGACTACATTCGCAACCAGGTTGTTTGCAAAAGCTTCACCGTTGATGCCTTGGTAACCTGCTCTCTGGACGATGTTGACCTTGAAGCCCTCTACAAAGGCGTTGACCTTGTGTGGTGTCGCCCGTAGGTGAACATTGTGTCCTCCAAACATGTTGTCGTCGCGACGGTAGACCACCGACGCAAGAGCTTCAGGAAGCATGAGCAACCATATGAGAGTAAGCGCGAGCAGTGATGATCCCGTCGAAATTGCGCGCCGTGGGCCTGTTCCCACGACAACGAGCGGACTTTGTGTCGCAATCATGTGGGGGCGGCGTGTTGGAGTTGAAATTGAGGTCTGTCTAGCATCGGAAGTTGCCCTGAACATGCTCTCAGCGTTTGGGCAAGAGCCTGTCAGGCCCTCGTCATCCACTCGTGTGCCTTCCTTTGTCCCATCGCTCGTCAAGGAGAATTTTGCGCAACTCGCTATCATGATATGCTGGTTCTGAGGGATCCAAGTGTCCGAATCGTTCTCCATTGTCGGGCTCCAGGGGTCCGGTTCGTTTTGACTGAATGTGAAGTTCGACTGGTATGAATTTGTCCCTGGTTTGCATTTGGAATCGTTTGAGCATATGAGCCTGCTACTTCCATCTCGATGACATATTGTCTCGAGGAAGCTTCCATCCAGGCTAGAGCAAGCCGGTCCTTGACAGTTATAGGTAAGCTCAAAATCGTTGCTCCCGGAGCCGCAATTGGTGAAGCTCCCTTCCGCTCGTGTTGCCACGCCTGCTGTTGCCCTGTGTGAAAGTAACATCCTGAGATGTTACTATCGTGATGTGAAAGCTTCTACTGTGTCCGTCTCGGGGGGTCTCTAGAAAGTGTTGAGAAAGTACTGTCAGGATGTGAAGCAAGCTACAAAGTAAGGCGGGGAAGCATGGCGAAAGACTCTGTCCAACAGCTGCTAAGCGTCAGAGCTTGAGACAAAAGTGCCTTTATGACGAAGGGAACTTATTGTGGCTGAGATATTCGATACTGTGCATTCAGTGGCGCCGTCGTGATCAGAAAGGGAGGACTGCTCCAACATTTGCCTAAGCAAGCAGTATTGAAGGTTCACATAGAAGCCTCAAGCAGCTCTCAATTTATCATCGCGAATTTTGAACAACTGTTCCTATCGTTGTCGACGAATAAGGCATACATAGATCATCAACGCATAGAGGGAGTGTTACGCGAGAGACGTAGCGCGCGCTGATGACCAAGACACAAGTAGGAGGCATGGCATTGAACCATAGAGATTATGTTAAGGGCTAATAGCGTTGGCAGTTTTGTCTCTTTGCAAAGTGCTCTTCCTAGGCTGCATTCGGCGCAATGGCTTTTGCGATTCGTTGTGGTGGGGGTGCTCGGATCAGATTGTAGGCGAGTCTTCGAAGTGAACAGCAAACTGAAAGCTAATTGCAACTCTTGTGGGCATGAGGCATGGAAGTTCGTGTGTTGTTGGACGTATCGGTCATTCTAAGTATTATGGTACAGTCGTGATCGTAGATGCTATACAAGTCGAAAGGCTCCATTCCAGCACGCCAGGGCGCCGAAGATGTATGAACGAAAACAAAGAAGGCCCATCATGGAAAGACGCCAAGTCCTTCTTAAATAGCGCAAAGACTCATCAAACGCGTAAATGCCCAGTGTGGAGTGCAACCGCAACGCCACTATTTTGTTGAAACCCAGATGATCTCAATTGCAAATGCAAGAGAAAGACAATGTGATGGTATCGGCGTCCTAAACACCAAAACGCCCCCTAATGCTGAATATAATGAATTTGTCGGCTCAGGCGGTTGTGAGCAGGAGCTCACCGTATGACGCCCCAGTTGTCCATACTGCTGAGTCCGCCCGTACGTTCCTTCTTCTTGAAAGCGTTCCAGAATCGAAGCGTTTCATCGCCAGCACCTGTGACTATGACTTGGCCATCTGGACTCATTGCAAGGTACAGGACACGGTACGTGTGTCCTGTTAAGGAGACCACCTGTTGCATGCTTGGGTATTTCCAGACGATGATCTGGTTTTGACTGTATCCGTGGGTCGAGACGATCTCGTTACTGTTCTTCGACCAGGCGAGGTTGCAAACCTGGCTACCTGTATCGAGGCTTTGAAGTAAGTTGGCCGGTGCCGTCGCTGAGGCGGGTATGTTGGCAGCGTTGGCAGCTGATGCAGCCGCCGAAGTCGCAGCAAGGGATGAAGCAGATGGACCACTTGATGAGATCAAAGTGTTCCAGAACTTGATCGTTCGATCCGCTGTACCACCACCGCTAGCTAAAAGGCCACGTTGATGGGGACTCCAGGCGATAGCCTTGACAGCAGCCTGATGCTCGCTGAACTTATACGTAGGCTCGGCGTTCAATTTATCCCAGACCATCAGCTTGTTGTCGTTGCCTCCAGAGGCGAGCTGCTGATCTTCATGATTCCACTTCAGACCACAAATTTCCTGTTTGTGCCCAACAAGCTTTCTTAGCCACTGGTCTGGTTGTCGTACGTCACGGTGGTAGATGATGCGATCTCTCGAGCCAGACGTAAGGATGTGTTCGTTCCAAGCAAGAGCGCCGACTCGAGCTGTGTGACCCATCATCGTGCGGAGGCGCCGCTGAGTATGCGCATCCCAGATCTGCACTTGGCCCTTGTTCGTGCCAATCGCGATATGCGAGCCGCGCTGTATCCAGTTAACGCTCGTCACAGAATCATCTTGCAATTCGCAAAGCTTAGTCACACGGCCACTACTCGAGTTCCACATATAGACACATGACCCCAGACCGACGCCTAGGGTGTTCTGGCTACCCCAATCAACGAGGTTGAGGTAAAAGTCGTCTGCTAGGTCCGGAGCATCAAGGACCTTATATGGTACTTTTGAAACAGCTCGTGGCGCTCTTTGCGGGCTAAGCAGCATACGTTGACTACTGTACTTGATGGGTGACAAACTGTAGATATCTGCACGCGCGTTGAGATTGAGTACGCCGTGCCGGCTCGATGGTGTTCTTGACGGTGTTGGCTGACCAGAATAGGAGAAGAGGTTCTTGTGAGGTGTCGATGGCGTCCCACTTGGTGGCGGTAATGAGCTTGTAGCCCTTGTTGGAGGAGTATGAGAGCGCCCTCCAGACCGCATGGTGCCACTGTCTGTCGGTGACAGGCGCTGTGACAAAGCTTGGGGAACAGAATCCTCGAACATCTCTTGGCGCAACACTGCTGAATATGTCCGATTTGCTTCCTCAGCTTGGGAAGAGTCAGTTCCATAGTCTCTAGAACGCATGCACGCCAATGCTTACTCTTTTGAAAGTGCAACTCATTGTGAGGCGTGCGTTTGGCCTTCGAAGGCGTCGCTGGTGAGCCGTCATCGTGCAGCAGGTTGAAGCTGGCCTGCAGATCTTGGCCTGCGCGGTTGGGTATAAATCTGAAGCCCACGTTAGCTTGCTGTCGCGATCCGACCACATCTTCGGACACTCACCTGTCGCCTTGAATCCGTGGTCTTTTTCGACTTGGGCTGGCTATCGGTGTCCGTTCTCGTGCCTTACCAGCCTGCTCAAAGTCTTTTAGCGCTTTCGATAGTGCTGATGCATCTACGGGCTCTGAGTTGCGGCTGAGGCTCTGGTTGCGCTTGTGCGTGGCAGTTGGTGGCGTCTTCGACTCGGGTGGTGAGATCAGAGTCGGTGTCGCAGCCCCATCATCGTGCGCTGTTTCAGTAGACCGCTGTACTGCTTGACGTCGCGCCATATTGCCGGATGTGTTGTGGCGTGTTTATCCGTGAGGCGCCTTCGGGTGGAGGTGGTGAGTAAGTGAGGTTATGAGAGCGTCAAGGTCGGGGTCTCGACAGGCGCCTAAGGTCGTGTGGAGACGATCGAGTCGCGCGCGCCTGGTGAGAGCGCAGAAGGAGCGGAAGGTGAGGTGACTGCGGCGGTGACCTCGAGTCGATCAATGCGGTGATTGTGACGGCGGGCGGGCCCTTGAGGGCGTTTGTTCCAGCTCTTGCTGCGCAGCGGCAGACGTCAATGCGCGACAGGCCAAACAGTAAGCTGAACTGTCAGTAGGAGGTGTGGCGCATTGCAGGGTCGAGAGCAGTGAACTGTTTGGTGGGCGATCGCGATGGGCGGGGTGGCCGGGATGACTTGTTGTGAGGTCGGAGCTTTCGTTCAGTGGTCGCAGCGCCTTGGAGCAGGGGAGCAACGAGCCCTCAAACTTCAGTAATGAGCGTGCAAGCAAGGAGATGCTAAGTATAGCCGTTCAACACAAGGCGAGCTCGAGCTAGGAGCCACAATGAACGTTAGAGATACGGAGGGCTGCAGGCATCCGAATGCAGCGCGCGTTGTTGTTGTTGTTGTCGCAAGGCCACTGATCAGGTCGTGCCTGCTTTGTTTGGCTGTTCTGGTCGCTCCTTCCCACGGTGCCGCACTCGCAGCCAATCATCCCGTCCCTAGCGCGTACCCTCGCCATCATCGTGTCCCTCTGCCACCCCACACCGCGGGGCCAGTTGACAGAACCTCCCGAGCCAATCCTTATGCTCATCAAGCGTCAGCCGCTGCAAGCCACTCTGCTACAACTCACGTCCACCACACGGACCTGCTGTTTTACCTCTCCTACACTGATACTGTCGCGTGCCCTGCGAACCATGGCTGCCAGACCTTCTCTCTTAGCCGCCGAGGACTTCCTCTCGTTCGTGAACGCCTCCCCCACCCGTATGTCTCAGCCCGCATCCCCGACGTTCGGCCTTGTTGACATTTGAGATAGCATTTCATGCTGTGAAATCGGCTAAGGAACGACTGGAGAAGGCTGGCTTTAAGCAGATCAAGGTGTGTTTGGGGTTCATCTAGCATGAATAGTACCTTTCTGGTCATCCGGCACATGCACATGCAGCGCGTACAGACAGCTTGCTTCCTACGCACTCATGGGTTATCTACGCTGAGCCTCAAGCTGACCACTCTTAGGAGCGAGATTCTTGGGCACCGACCGTCCACCCTGGCGGCAAATACTACCTCACACGAAATGGCTCGTCCATCGTCGCCTTTGCTGTTGGCAAGCAATGGAAGGCCGGAAACCCCATTGGCATGATTGGTGCGCATACCGACTCTCCATGCCTGCGCATCAAGCCGGTATCGAAGCGACAGAGCGACGGCTTCCTCCAAGTCGCATGCGAGACCTACGGCGGTGGTCTGTGGCACACATGGTTCGATCGTGATCTCAGTATCGCTGGAAGAGTCATGGTCCGAACTAAGGAGGGCAAGATCGAACAGCGCCTCGTGAAGGTCGAACGCCCAATCCTGCGAATCCCCACCCTTGCAATCCACCTCGATCGTCAGGAAACCTTTCAGTTCAACAAGGAGACACAGCTGTTCCCTATTGCTGGGCTGGTGCAGGCCGAGCTTAACAGACAGGGCAAGACCGAGGATAGCAAGGATGACGAGAAGAAGGATGGTCCGTTCGAGCCGCTTGCAACACCGTACCAAAGACACCACTCCTACATTGTCGAGATTATTGCTGAGGAGGCGGGTGCCAACCCCAATGACGTTCTGGACTTCGAGATTGTGCTCTATGATACCCAGAAGTCGGCAATTGGCGGTCTCAACAACGAGCTCATCTTCTCACCGAGACTCGACAACCTTATGATGTCGTACTGCAGTGTCGAGGGATTGATCAAGAGTCTGTCATCCTCTTCAAGCCTCGAAAAGGACTCAATCATCCGCCTCATTGCTCTATTCGATCATGAGGAGATTGGCTCGCAAACAGCACAGGGTGCAGACTCAAATCTGCTCCCTGCTGTCATCCGCCGTCTATCAGTCTTGCCTGGATCTGAGTCGAGTAACTCAGACAAGTCCTACGACAAGATCGATGCTGACACAGCTACTGCTTACGAGCAGACGTTGTCCACCTCTTTCCTGATCTCAGCAGATATGGCTCACTCAGTCCACCCGAATTACCCGGCCAAATATGAGGCACAACACAGGCCCGAGATGAACAAAGGCACAGTCATCAAGATCAACGCCAATGCTCGTTATGCCACAAACTCGCCCGGTATTGTCCTCCTGCAAGAGGCTGCTCGTCGCGCAAAGCCAGCGTCATCGGGCATGAGCAAGAATGGAGTGCCACTACAGCTCTTCGTCGTTCGCAACGATTCGTCTTGCGGTAGCACGATTGGACCTATGTTGTCAGCGGCCATGGGTGCGCGCACACTTGATCTGGGCAACCCTCAGCTTAGTATGCACAGCATTCGAGAGACCGGCGGTGCACACGATGTGGAGCACGCAGTCAACCTCTTTGATAGTTTCTTCGAGAATTTCGAGGAGTTGGAAAAGAACATCATTGTCGATTGACTAGATGCTAAGTTGTAGAACATGCAGTAGTACAGAGAACAATACGAAGCGCTTGAGTACCATGCTGACAGACATCGGAATGCCTCGGAATTGTGACTCAGGGTCCAATGCCGCGCTAAGAGCCCCCCACCAAGCATCCCATCATCATTCGGGCCGTGCTGTGGACAAAACCAATACACGAACATCTTCCTTCGCAAACACAGGTCTACCAAGGGACATGGCACCCCAATTTCTGTCTGGCGATAGCGCCGCTATCGAGGAGTTTCTATCCAGGTTCGACGTAGGTCATGAATATGGCCCATTGGTACTTTACTGATAGTAATGCATAGGTGTTCCTCTTCGATTGTGATGGTACGTATTCCGGGTTATACCTCTAGGCGTTGTTCGGCGATGATGCAATGGCTACTGATTATGAAGAAGAGTAGGCGTCCTCTGGTCGGGCGATCACCTCTTCGACAGAGTACCCGAGACTATCCAAATGCTGAGAAGCAAAGGTACAGTGCATGTACGCTCTGTTCAGGCTCAGGTGTTGACTGAGTCACAGGCAAACAGCTCGTATTCGTCACCAACAACAGCACCAAGTCTCGTGCCGACTACAAGAAGAAGTTTGATAAGCTAGGCATACCCGCCGAAGTGGTAAGCACTGTGAATAGGGCTCGCCAGGCTCCGGGCTGATTTTCGGACAGAACGAAGTCTTTGGATCCTCGTACAGCGCCGCCGTCTACATCAACCGCATCCTCAAACTACCCGCCCCCAAGAATAAGGTATTCGTCCTTGGCGAATCTGGCGTTGAGCAAGAGCTGGAAGCTGAGGGCGTCCCATACATTGGTGGAACAGACCCAGCCTACCGCCGGGACATCGAGCCTGAGGACTTCGACAACATTGCCAACGGCAACATGCTTGACCCCGATGTCGGCATTGTGTTGAGCGGTCTCGACTTCCACTCAAATTACCTCAAGACCGCAATTGCATTCCAGTACCTGCAGCGCGGTGCAAAGTACCTGGCCACGAACATTGACAGCTCATTGCCCATGGCGCATACACTGTTTCCTGGCGCTGGATCATCGGGCGCTGGTTTAGCAAAGGCTATTGGAAGGGAGCCACTGTCCCTGGGTAAGCCGAGTCATGCTATGATGGATGCTGTGGAGGGCAAGTTCCAGTTCGACCGGAGCAGAACGTGCATGATCGGTGACAGGCTGAACACCGACATCCAGTTCGGTATCGATGGCAAGCTGGGTGGCACGCTGGCCGTTCTGACGGGAGTGAGCAAGAAGGACGACTTTTTGGCCGAGGGTGCACAAACTGTGCCAACTGCCTATGTCAATGCTCTTAGTGACTTAATTGGTTAATGCGCAACTATCAGCATTGTTTTAGATGAGCAACTAAGGTACAGACAATGATGTCAGCAATATATTGGTTAAGGCGACTGGGTCATACAATCATGTTCTCAAGCAGCCGAATCGCAGCTGCAGGGTTCATTCCTCCTCGGATAGCAATAAATTGCGCGTGTGCCACATTTGGTTAGCCCAGAAACGCGATACGCGACAGGACGCGCTGACGCGCTGCACTTTACCGTTGCGAACACCAGCACCGCGAATACGCACGAATACTCACACATACGCAACCATGATCCGTCACGACTACTCCAGAGTTGATTCCAAGCGCCGTGCAAACCTCAGCCACAAGAAGAAGCAATTCGCCAAAGCAGAATATCAAGAACAGACCTATGAGCACCGTCTGAATCTCTACGTACTGCCACCGACGGCCGAAATCACACTCGAGGAATTCGAGCAATGGGCGATCGACCGTTTAAAAGGTGCGGAAGACTGCCAAGCGTTCATCGAATGCGCATACTGACGCCCATAGTGTTGTCCGAACTCGAAGCTTGCACGTTTCGCAACAAAAGTCCCGAAGAGACTGCGGAGTATATGAAGAGCATTCTTGACAAGTACTTGCCAATGCGAGCGGGCACGACAAACAGCCAACACCTACAAGACGAGAGGAAGAAGGACCACTATTCGCACTTCATCTTGCGACTTGCCTTTTCTGCAACTGAAGACCTACGACGGCGATTCTCGAGGCTTGAGACAATGCTTTTCCAGTTGCGTTTCAAGGACGACGACCATATTGAAAGACAGGAGTTTGTCAAAAGCCTGAATCTAGAGTGGGAGGAGGTACAAGAGGCAGAGAAGAGGGAGCTGAAGGAGCAATTGCTGGCTGCCGCCGGTGGTGGCCTGAAGAATCGTGAGGAGCAGGAGTGGTTCAAGGTCGACTGGGAGAGAGTACCAGCGCTGGTGGAGCAGCGAAGGGTATTCGTCAGGCGAGGTAAGGCATACGTGCCGCGGCGAGAACAGATGAGCCTAGTGGTCGCCGAATTCACGAAGAAGCTGGATGAGGCGTTAGAGGTACGCAACGACTTCTCAGAATGCACAGAGTCTGCACTAATGCAACGCTCAGCTCACGTCCCGTGCGCTTCCTCGCCTCGACGAAGACGATCGCCTCGCGCCCATCCTCGCCCATCTTTCACAATCCTTCACAGCACCTGATGCAGCCTATTCCAGTTCCGATGCGAATATCGATGGCCTCTCCGCAATCACGGCCAATTCGATCGACACTCTCTCATCGAACTTTCCTCTCTGCATGCGCAATCTCCACAACACATTGCGCGAAAATTCACACCTGAAGCATTTTGGGCGATTGCAGTACACGCTATTTCTCAAGGGCATAGGGTTGAGTCTCGACGAGTGTATCGTATTCTGGCGAAGGAGTTTCAAGCTTATGACCGACGACAAGTTCACAAAGGAATACCGCTACAATATCCGACACGCATACGGCGACGTTGGTGGAGACAGTAATCGTAGAGGCAGAGGTTATACCCCCTACTCCTGCCAGAAACTATTGACGGAGCCCCTGCCTGGACCAGGACAGACACACGGCTGCCCATATCGCACATTCACACCTGACAACCTCATCTCTGTCCTGCAAAGGGTTGGCGTGAATGAGAGGGATGTACTCAAGACAGTCAGAGAGGATGTCGGCAAGCAAAGGTATCATGTTGCCTGCAACCGAGTTTTCGAATGGAGCCACAAGAGAGAGATCAGAAAGGTCAGGGACGATGGAAGCTGGAGTGCGACGGATTTAGATACTATCGTCCATCCCAACACGTACTTCAAGCGGAGTTGGCTGCTCAAACATCTGGGCGATGGAAACGCTGGCATAGTCACCGGGGCGCTTTCGGACAAGATGGAGGATTAGAAGAATTTTACGTGTACATGATTTGATACTATTTAGCACAGACTTGATACCTGGAGTAAGAAAGGCGCTTAGATACTCTCATATTAATGTACTGGGGCGGCAACCTTTAAGTGACATCACTACATGCATGCATTTTGTGCGATTTTAAACCAATAATGCTTCCGTCTCAAGTAATGTGTGTCTGCCATTTGCAGCGCGCACACGATGTTGCAGACATTGTGGTGGGGCTGGCGTGGCGGCGGCGGTGCTCCCGCACTTGCCCACTTGTTTCTCTGAACAACGCGTCTCATCGCGATCATGTATTGGACACTTTAACAACCTCTCGCAAGTCGTCTGCTGCGCCAGTCACAAACTCCCCATCCATTCTTCGACGCGTCTTGTCAGAGTGTCTGCATATTTAACACGTGTGCCTGCCAACCAGCATGGTCGGCTTGCACTCCACGGTATCCAGAAACGACGTTAACAAGCGGCTGTCGTCACGTCGACTTCGGACCAACCTTGAGCCGCCAGGTCTGTCTGCGCACCGGAGCTCCACAGAACCTCCACACGATGGCTTCTGAGATGGATGTGCCTTCAGGACCACCAACGACAGAAGATCGCGCGGCGGACAGCAAACCTCCTGGCCTAGCGACATCCATCACATGCAGACATTGTGGCCATTGCTTTGCAACAATCTCTGCAGAGACTGGACTGGTTCCATTCACCCAAAAGGAGCAGGCTTGCGCTTCTTGTGATCCTTTTTTTGAGCTATACGAAACCTTGCAGACCAAAGAATCGGAGCACACAGCGCTCCTTGGCAGGGGACCAAAACATCACGGTCGCCAATTTGCGCTTGAGCGCTATCGCAATGCAAAGGTTGCACTTGAGAATTTCCTCATCGCCATCGAAGCGCCTCGCGAACCAACCGCAGAAACGGCACAGGCTGGATTCGCGGACCGTGTGGAACCTGTGCAACTCGAGCGTGCACACGAGCATGGAGACGACCAGCAGATCCTAGGCGAAATTTCAGTATCAAGCGGACCTGCATCGCCAGTGGATTTCCCAACCACGACCAAGCGCAAAATAAATTATAAGCCTCATGCCTCGAACAGGAAGCGCAAGCGAATCAAGTTTACCCAGACCGTTGAAGCACAGTACAGAAGTACTGATGAATTCAATCGTGGTGCGAAAGGATACATGCCTGGTCGATACGTGCCTGCCAAAGGATCTGAATTCCTGGATACCAGTGGATCAACCATGTCCTTCGCCAAGTTTACGGGCCAAAAGAAAATGGGTTCTGAGTTTGTCGACATTGTTCCCAAGGATAATGCGCAGGAAGGAGAAGGTGCAGCTCCCGGGCTCCCCAAGAAAGGGCGGGGCAAGAATAATAAGACGCGGGTTGGGGAGACTTCCCATGAGCTACGGCAGACTGCAAGTCAGACGGACGCCCGAACATTGAGGTTATCAAGACGTTCCAGATCGTCAACACCACCAGCCAGAACAAGGCCACGACGGACGACTGCCCAATATGATGGACATCACGAATCTTCCACGAACGAACCTGATAAGCCATCTTTGGTTGTTCTTGAGCCTACTGAGAACAACGCTACTAAAAACAGAGAAGGAGCAGCACGAGTGTCAGAGAGTGTGGAAGACTCTCCTCAGTCACCTCGTGACCTTGCATCTCATGATCCAAGAGAACACTCCACAGAAGCTGCAATTATTGAAAAGATTGCCATTTCTTCACGATACACAGACGTAGTATCGGCACCTGTGCGTGGTTTTCCAGACGTGCTGCACCCCTTAGCAGGACTCGATGATACCGAAACCGATCATACGAATACGATCGAAGGTGATAAAAACAGGCCTGCAGCCTATGCAGACGTTCCGTCTGCGGATAGCCACGAAGGCCCGCCCGGCATATCACATCCAGTTGAATCTTTAGACGAAGGTCAAGTCGTGGCACAAGATACTTTTGCAGCGGCGGATTTTGGGGAGCTTCATAATGGTGACATCAGCCTTGCGCCAGACGCTTACGCCCTGAGCAACATTCTCAAGAAAGACAAACCGAATACGCTTGGCACTAGAGCAAGCAGGGACACAGAGGCGATATCTCCATCTCCATCGACCGGCACAAGATTTCTTCAGCCACCAGCGGATCAGATTCATCTGCAGTCCTATTTTGCAAGTACTGGTGATAAAAGCACCACAAACTGCTCTACATCGAAGCATAGTGACCCTGCCGGAGCCACGTCGCCGACGCAGCCCGAGGTCGCGAAGAGATCCCCGATACGTTGCGAACTGCCACCAGAGAAGTGTGCTCTTGATGCAGCTATTGGGGAACCAATGGGCTCATACGATTATGGGACAGCGCAACGAAGACCCAGTCGTCCTACGGAACCGACACTAACCGCTTCACAAGCCCAACCATCTCGAAGCGAGATTGCTGAAGGCGTGCACCAACGTCTTTCCGAGTGGATCCACTATCGAATCGATATGCAAGGTTCCCTTACACAACACGAAAGCGAGCCTGAAGAGAACAGACCAAGCAGCAGTATTGTCCAGGCTCTTGGCACTGCACATCTTGGGTCCGGTGAGGCTACTGGGAAACCGGGGCTGCACATGACGGACACGGAATGGCGTGAAGCAGCAAAGGAGGCTCAAGTGGGCCCTGACACGGCTCACAGCCCAGCTGAAGCGGATACAGCTGACAACCCTCAAGGCCTTCCCTTGCAGAGCAGAGACGAAAACATTACGGGAGAGCTCCCGCATGATTTGAATAATGCCATTGAACAGTCTCGCGAGCACCAATTAGCAGCACTAGGCGGCGTTGAAGGTGAGGCACAGGACAACGACACAGACATTGGGTTCCTGGTCGACTGTGGCACTATTGCGACTGATGTTGGACGCCAGAATGGTTACCTGTACAGCAGCGGCCTTACCAGCAACAAAATCCACTACCCAAATGGGACCATTGCGTGCCCTAGCTGGCAAGGATGCGGTCAGTGCAATCATTCGACAGTCTTCTCCCCAGACCGGTCAGAAAGCCAGCTACGTCTAAGAGGACCCTCTCAAGACCTTGAAGCTGGTGGCTGTGGAGGGTGAAACATCGCCTGCGGACACTGCCACTGCCGTCCCGCAAACAGGCAATGAGCTAGCATCAACAGCTCCCAGCAATCCTGGCGAGATTAGACGATAGACCTCCAACGTCGCAGCTGCAGATCTAGCATGGGCTCTATGCATCCTTCGCGTCAGAGAAGTCACCACTGATGCACGTACAGCCACCGTCGAGCTACAGGACCTTGGAGTTCCGGACGCGGCTCATCATTCCGTGGAGATGCACAATGTCTGGATCGACAAAGCTGGGGTAGTGCCGAGTCATGGCGCTCATGTGAGCCAAATTGGCCAGGCTAATGGGCTAGGGTACAGAAATGCTTGCTGTTCTAGGACCCACTCGCTTCCGTTCAGTGAGGAGGCTGCTTTCAGTAATCAGGTTGCTCTCCGTAATCAGGCTTGAAGCGCATACTGCGATTCGTCACGGGAGAAGAAGCCGGTGCAGGAGAACATATATATTTAAACATCAAAACACAGGACAACATGAACAAGCGGATTGATATCTGGCTAAGCGAAACGGTGTGGCTGAAGGCGTCCGCTTGCGCTTGCGAAAGGGACGGGTGACAATGCCGTGAGATAGTGCGGAACCTCGATCACGGTACACCCAATCAAGGTCATTCCCGACACACACTTGAAGATCTTTGGATATACCAGACCAATCAAATAGTGTATGATCAATGCTTAGCCGTCGCCCAACGCGAGGTGTTCCTATCCAGCCACTCACAACACCTGCGCCATCAGGATCCGATCCGCTGCTCTCACGTAAGTACAGAACAGGAGGAAGATCTCATCGCTCTCGATCGAAGTCTTTCGGACGTCCTGGTCCTTCTCAGTCGGGCAGGTCGGCACGGGATCGTCTCATTCCACAAGCGTTGTTACGAGTCAACAGTGTGCGGATCAACACCGATGCAATGTTGCCTTTTACAGTAGGTATCTGTGCAGTGGATTGCAGTGGATGAATTCTTCCGCCTGTAACCAGCCTCATGGTTCGACTCTACATAGGTGCGCCAGTCGATGTGTGCCACCACGTGGCAATAGACACGGGCTGATGATGCACACACACACGACTGAGGGTGGGTGAGAAGGTTTCAACAAAGGACTGTGCGGATATGGGGAGCATGTACATACAACGGAGTCTGGCATCCTGATTCCTGCATGCAGCTGGGGATAGCGCTTGAAAGTCGAGAATAACTGCATGTCTGGGTTTGCTATCTAGGGGGCAGGTGCGCAGTGGTGCTGTTGCCATTGTTGGCAGGTACCGTACATGTGACTACTTGACCGTTCGATCGAGGCTGTCTGTGTGTACCTGGTCTGCGTGTGCATCTTGGCTATCAGGCTTCCTGTCCTTCTTCTCGCCATCGCGTGTCACCTCCGGCGGGAGAGTCAGATACCCTGTGCAGGGCGCAGAAACCCTGTGAGCAAGACCTAACCCCGCCCATAGCTTTGTTGAAGTGGTGTGACCCAACGTCATCTAATCATCAGAGTGGAAAAATCATTGACTCGATAATGCAAGGCCACCAGACTTTAGGGGTGCTGAAGAGTTTCTGTGGAGTCTACGACTACGCCTCCAGCCACGCCAATAATGTTCAATCGGTAAGTCGGACAATTACTTCTGCACGTCGTTGACAGCCTGGAGCAGGAAAGAATTTCTTGCTGTAATAGGGCTGCTGATCGATGCGCCAAAATTCGGAGATTGCTCTTTTCCTGGGAAGGATGCGGTTTCACAGTGGTACAGCTTCATTGTGCCTGCCAAGCCACAGAGACTGGAATACGCAGTCGCGTTGGCCGAGACAGACCGTACGAGATTTAGGGAATGCATGCGCGCGTAGTTTGCCGGCACGTTGGCGGCAAAGCACGGCGCTGCAACGCCATGTGGTAATACGGGTTTCTGACGGCAAAGTGCATTGCAGGATGAGGCTGCAACATCGAGATTGCGCGTTTGCCGATTTGTGTTCTGCACATGGCCGCACGGACGGACCAACGGTTCTACCGATCCGGTCGTTCCTGCATCTGATGATCGCCTCCGCGGAATCCTTCCCGCCCTTAATACGAGCGCAGCCTCTACTGTGACAGTCCGTTGGCGATCATTTCTGCGCCTACAACTCACCAACACCAACACCAACAAATGCAGATAGTGAGTCTGGTGGTCGCCGATGTCGCCGGTCTACAATCGCCGAGTGTTCCAGCGCGAAGAATCTGGACTTGGTGCATAATGATGCCATCGTTGGCGCTCAGATGCTCACGGATGTTCGGCACAGTAAGAGTGTACATCCTTGTGTCGTGAGGCTGTCGGACGGTTAGAGGTGGCACTGCCAGTGGCTGGGTCGGCGTTCGTGCTCCAGATGCCCTTTTGAGGCCCCCCAGGTAGACGCAACGGTCGGTCGAGGGGTGGGGATGCGTTTGACTTGGAGGGTCCGGCGGGAGGACAGACCCGCCGGCGGGACCAAGCCCTCTTGGAATGACTCAGCTAACAGTTCCCCCATCCAAATGAGTGTCCTGCAATTTTTTCAGTCCATAAAGATCCCATCGACACTATGCTCTGAGGGTGTTGGCTGCGTGCGGTAGGAAAGCTTGAGAGAGGAGCCAAGATCATCTTAGTAGAATGGCACAATGGCTTCCAGAAGAATGGCATCTTGATAGTCCTGTTTGGGTTGGCCCCGGCCACATGTCGGCAAGCATCATTGCTCTCTTATTCTGCCGCCAAGCTCGATAGTTGGCCACGAGGCATGCACGTTTGGGCTGCTTTAAAGCTGCATTAGTAGGGTAGGATAGCGCAGCGGAGGTGCTTCTCCTAAGATGATCTGTGCCCTATGGAAGGCGTGTTTTGGATTCTGCATCTCCCTGCATGGAACAAACGTAGAAGCTTTGCATACGGGATGACGGGCTGCAGTCGCCATCGAGCTATTGAGCGCGCGCGCAGATATTCGGAGCGCTTCGCGAAGGTGGAAAACTTCACCAGATACGACAAGTGTGCGCTGTAATGAATAAAGGCGGAAGTTCTGCAGTAATTGCACCGGGCTGTGTATTCAGCTTGATATCTCGTTGGTCAATGTGTCGCGAACCTGAGCCAACGAAGGCGATACGTTTCTTGACCAAAGGCAAGCACCGGAAGATCGTCATCACAGCAGCTGCGGCTGGGAGACTTCTCTAGCGAGAGCCACTTGCATAGCTCACCGGAAGCAATGAAGCCCCGTTTCCTTCTCGAAGGCCAGGCCCCCTGTCACAGAAGCTGTCAGATCATTTGTTGAGGACAAGGCCAGCGTAATCTGGCCAACTACCAACGAATTATTGAGAATTTGAACATTCGATTACACGCCCCAGACGCATGCACCTACCAACCCACTATTGAGACTAGACGGCACGTTGCTGTGACGCGCCAACTCAGACCGCTGAGGATCCCGCGCGAGTTCTCCCGCATTTGGCATGCCGTTAGCGCACCATTATTGCGGCTGCGTTAGTCCATGTACACCCCGGTCCCTCGAATAACACACGTGCATGGACAAGCCTATGAATCATATTGCTGTTGGACAACGATCTTGAATTGAGTGTGCTGAAGTCGTGCACTCTTACAGATCAGAAGAGCCGAGCATTCGGGCCTTCGGGTCTACGGAGAAGTTTTCCATCGACCTTCTTCGGTGATTCCAGTGTCTATGCGTAAGCGTGGAGGTATCCTGAACTCTGGGTTCAAGGGCCAACGCCAAGGTGCAGTACTAACAAATATTAGGAAATTAGTTGGTCAACCTACTGCTGGATTCTCATGGTGGTTGTCTGACACCCTTACACCGCCAGAGCGCACGTCAGGCCGTTGTCTCATTTGTTGACCATGGTGGAAGGAGAGCTCTGATTGGTTCACCTCCACCCCCACCTCTGCCGAAACGCTGTAACCTAGTTATGTAAAGTGCAATGCTTGAGACTAACACTCGCGTCGAGGCACCAGCCGTCATCCAAACTTTAACATCACGTGCACGGTCATCATCGTCTCAAATGCATTCGAAACTCTACCTGTAATAATGCCCGCAGCCAAGCTGGGATGCCAACCGCGCCTAACAACACAAGCGAAGCCACCACTGCTGTCTCCACCACTACAGGCTTTATCGCCCTATGATCGGGCGTGTATGTTGTCAGGGTGATGCCCGCACAACGAAGACGGACAGCCAGCATAATTGATTGCCCCCAACTTTGTCCATGACGAAGTCGCTTCCGCACGCAGTGCGCATCCTTGCAGCCGATGCAACAGCGCAGCTTCGATGCAGGTTCCCGGAAGGATAGAATCGCAGGGCAAAAGATAGACACCACCACGTGTTCTACACCGGATCCGCATGTTAATCGGCGATGACCACGCCCGGCTTTCCTCGGTGCGCGTCGCGCGTTGTTGATCACTTTGGAAAATATAGCGACAACGTCATGTGTTCACATGCGGCCATTGAAACGTTGGTCAAGCCGTAGAGTTGGGTTTGGGAAGGAGGGGTTGAGACGAAGGGACTCGTCAAGTCATTGTATGAGTCTATTATGTTTTGATGTGTCTAAATGTAATGTTATACTTGGTTCGTAATGTCGTTGCGAGCGTCTGCTGCATTGTACGTGAGCCTTCAAGGTCTCTGGTCTAACAATATCGTTGCAGTCTCTGCCAGTCCATAGCTGACTCGCTCTGTGCGGTGGCTGGTTGTATCCTCCCCTCATCTGTGTTTCGTCTCCTATTGGTTGCTGATTTGGTGTGTTGCGCCGAAAGGTCGCGAGGAAATGGTGCGTGCAATAACGCAACGGGTATCATATAGGTGAAATGATCGCTGAATAATTTGAAGTTTCTCGGATGGGATCCAACGTGGGACATGATTTAAGAGGCAAAGGTGGATTGCTGAGCCTCCCATTGCCATTGTTCCACAAGCTGACGAGCTCGATACTCGGTGGCGTAGCCAGTGTCGGTCTCGACATCGCGGATTAGGTTGAGGACAACTTGACGTTCTCGGGCGCTACCAAGGCATTGCCCAGCTGTGAACAATGCCTGAATAGAGTAGACCCGTACGACCTCGTCCGACTGTGCAAGAGAGATACCAACAATCTCACGGCTGTGCTTCTGGCAAGCAGCAAGGACCGATTGGTAAGAGTTAAGGCGAGCACACACAGTGCTGCGACCCTGGGTAGACTCGTGCGGCTTGTTCATGAACAACAATATCTGGCTCATGTGATAGGCCTGCATTGTCGAAGCACACATGGGGATGTTGTACCACACCTCAGGAAACAATGCCTCATTTTCTTCTCGTAGCAGTTGGCCAGGGACAAGGGTAGGTTCCATACGACTCGAAGGTTTAAAGATTGCTGGAAGGCTGTCGTACCAAGTTTGGAATTGTGTGCGCAGGTGGTACCAATAGTCCAGAAGTGTCGACTGAGGAATACCGGCCCAGCCCATTCCTATATCCGTGGGGACACCATCTGCCGCAGCCATGAAGTTGATCAGTTTAGACATGAGCCATATTAAGGCATTGCAAATAGCACTATCGTCGAAGTAGTCGCTCTCGACGAGATTGCTAGGTACTAGTAACCCTTGATCGTCAATGAGTAAGCCGGCGTCCCGCCATAGAGAGAAGTCCTCAGTGTCAAGGTGGGTGTGACTTTTGTTGATGACTGGAGACAAGTTAGTAACAACCAGCAAACATGGATACATTGGACTTACATGCGGCATTCATGTCTTGTCGCGCGATGTTCCAGAAGATCGATCGTCGCGCCTTGGAAGTGAAGTTTAAGCTTGACGTCGAGAGGGGTGAGCCAGGTGATGGCATCTCGCTTGGCATCATACGCTCCTGTGAGTGGACGAGAAAAGACTTAGCTCCGCTCAGGTGCTTGGCCCATTCAGACATTGATGTGTCGAGGAACTCGTAAACACAGAGGATAGCGGATGCGGCCAAGAGTTCGTCGGTACCAGACTTGCAAGAAGCGTTGCTCAATGTCCGACGGCGCTTTGCGGGATGTGCTAGCTCGCCATTGCGTGGGCGGAATTCGCAGTCCGAGTCATCAGGCGTGATTGTGGTATCAGACTTCAGAGCTTGGAGGAGGAGAGATACAGCGTTGTCGTAGTATACCGCTGCCTTGTGCTTCCAGTCTACCGACGAAGATCCAGGGTAAACCTCTGCTCTAGGTTGGTATCTAGATCCACCAGACTTGTAACCTTGAACTTGTGCGAGCGCCTTCGCAGCGCATGCGACAGCAGCGTTCCTGAGTAGCGCATTGTCGCGGGCTTGGATTGGTACATAGGAGGCGAAGTAAGTGTTTCTGTCGAAAAGATCCATCCATCGTCCAGGACCCTCGGAGTAATGTCGTAGAAGGAAGGCGATCTCGTGGTCTCTTGACATCAACGATTCGCTGTTGGAACGTGGAGGCGACTGTCGTGAACTCGACATTGAGCAAGATCGTGGCATATACTCTGCAACGGAATCATATGGCGATGTGAGGCGAGGATCGATCGGGGGAGGTGTCATTGCACCGGACCAGTCCATAATCGGATGGATGCGGCGATTGCACAACGAAGCTGGAGGCGAGATGGGAGTGTTGACCGTCGAGGTAGGAGGTGACTGCATCAGAGGCGGTAACGCATCAAGCTCTGGAGTATAGCACATAGGAGTGCTGGTCTGTGTCAAGTCCGGACCCATGCTGGGTGTGCTGGTCAAGGAGCTGTATGCGCCCGATGTCGGCCATGTGCCCATTGATCGAGGCTGGAAGGGAAGAGGAGAGTCCATCGATGCGACAGACATGGTCTCAAGATCTGGTGTTGCGGGGTCGAGGTAGGGGTTCGTTGTGTTGATGAAGGTAACTATCGATCGTGTTAGGGCGGCAGGAATCATCTTACAGCAAAGGCAAGCACCAACCGTTCTTCGGAATGTCGAGCCAAATAGCGTCGTTCTCGAAGGTGTTTTTGTATGAGTAGAACCCTTTCAGAGAGTTCTCATCCCCTGAATCGTCGCCATTCATAGAGGCATTGTGCTGGTGGCGGAAGACTATCCCTGAACTTGGGATGCATTCTCGCGACGCCTTGATACATTGTCCGCATACAGGCTTCTTCTCATCACACTTCAGCTTCCTTTGCCGGCAAGTAAGGCTGTCAATGGGTTAGATAAGGTAAAAAGAGATACATCGCTTTACTTACCATCCAGTTCGTGAACGCATCTCAGTAATAGTCCGCAGGGTTAGTATGAGATAAAAGTGGTCACGGGTACTCGGGTCGAGCGCGGTGGGTATGAAGGAAGGTCCGCATGAGTCGGCGGCGAGCGGTGGGTGATAGATATAACAACATGCTCCTGGGCGATACAGCGGTCTTGCTGAAGGTTGGATGCGGGGTCTAGCATGGTTCGCGCCAGCGCCAGTCCACCGTCACAATCTAAGCAGGGCCTGTAGGGAATGGCGAAAGGCTTTTCCTTGCTCTAGGTGCGTCAGCATGAATCGCATTCGCGTCGCTCGATCTGGGGTAGTTTGAGCATTGAGCTAAAGTTGAGCATGCAAGAGCTACTACCAGTCGGCCGAGTCGCGTCAAGCGCCATAATGATGTGCTTCTGGCCGAGCCCTGACCGAGCTGCAGGACCAGCATCACTTAAAGATACGGCACGCGAGAACTAGTCGGAATTTGGCCGCTAGTCGCCACTTTTTTTTAAAGTTTTCTCCTGGACGCTATGCTTTCGCGTAATACCGCCATCGGACCGTCTTGGCAAGCGACCATGTCTTTAGGGCACCCCTTCCCTCATCCCAGCTCAGATCCGGAGGGATACTTCCTGTCACCCGATCCATCCCGCTACGTTTCAGTCGATACCAGGTGCCCATCATGTGCGTCGGACTGAACTCCATCATCCCTCTACCAGTTCGCGATCGTGGCCCTGATGGCGTTATCAGCGGGAAGAAAATAAACGTGCATGTAGCGCATCGAAACATGGAAGGATCGTGGAAGTTCCGGATAATCATCGGCTCTCTCACCGCCTTTGAGCCACTCTGAAAGCCCGGCCACGTTCTTCAGGTGGCTGGCGGTCTTGCGCGGACTTGTGCCTACTCGCTCAGTCCGAAGTCTTCTGTTTTTTCTTAGGTCGCTGGTCTTCTGGCCCTGCTTCGCTGTCTGCATCTTCCATCTCAGCATCGCTGTCCCCGGAGCCACTGTCGTGGTCTGAGTCGAATTCTTCGCCCACTTCAGATTCGGACTCGGTCTGGAAGTCCTCATCAACGCTCTCGTCGTCCTCGTCGGCACTACCGCGATTCGCGACGCCTCCATCATCGCTAGAGGCAAGGTCGTCGTCCTGAAGTGCAGCTGCAAGGATTGCTCCCGACTATTGACTACATTAGCATGATCGTATGGGTACAGAGGTAAATCACTTACGTCATCTGCCATCTCGTTCTTTGTCTTGATGCCTTTGGCTCGGAAGAAGTTCTCGAGCGGCTGCTGTTCTTCACTGTGACCTAGTGTTAGTCGACTGGCTGGCACATGATTTTTCAATTCGAACTCACCGGTTGATGTTGGAGAACTGGTGCTCTGCCATGCCACCCTTCATTGTGAATGTGATATCGAATGTGCGACTCGCTGCCATAGCACCGCCGACACGCGACATGGTCACCGACGCGATGTTGTCCATGGCAATGTAGGTGGCTGGCTTGGGGATGAACATAAACGCTTTGTCCAGGCAGTACAAGTGACCCTCATTGGCCTTGATCGAGCACTTAACGCCAGACTGCTCGTGGTGACTGATGAAATCGCGAGATGGCCTTGTGATTCGTTTCCCACTGAGGCCTCGGAAGATGTCCGAAACTACCCCAGCGATTGGCGCTTCATAGTGTGATTGCAGCTTGTCTTTGTACTTTTCCTCTAGCAAGTCTTCCTTCATGTTGAGGTCCAGGTTGACTTCCTCGTCACGCTTGAATTGCATGACCAGGAATGGGTAGCGCGTCTGACCTTGCCGCAGAGGTGGATCCAATCCTATTGTGATCAATGTGTGCATGTCGTCGGGCTTTGGCAGTACCATGAACTTCTTCACGGAGTCGAATTGGATCTTGTAGTCGTACGTCTTTCCACGTAGTCGGAACGAGGTCTCATACATGTCGATGTCAAAACGACCTCTAGGAGTCAAGTGGAGGATATCGAGGAAGGTGGCGAATGTGTCACCAGCAACCTCGCCAATCTCGGCCTTGTCCATGAGAGTCTCGTAGAACAGGTTTGCGGCGTTCTGCTCCTCGCCGTCTTCTGCTCCAGAGATGTCTTCACCGTCTTCGTTCTTCTCCTTCTTCGATGCAACACCTGGAATATAGAAGCGCATCTCGACTAGCTGGTCGCGAGCACCAGCAGACTTTTTGCCTCTGAACCGAGCGCCTCCAAGGCTCCCATTTGCGCCAGGGTCACCGTCGGCCGGTAGTGAAAAGTCGACAGCAACCTCGTTCTTGCCAGCCAAGTTGGTGTTCGATACTTCGGTGTATGGGACCTCGAAAGCGGGGCGATTTGCGACATTGAAGGTAAGCTCTGCCTTTCCAAATTCGGCCTTTCCCCAATTCCAGCCACGCAGAGCGTGTTCTCGGTTGTCAAGGTTGATGCCGTACCAGACCTTGAAGAGCTTTGCTGCGCGGTCGAAATCCTGAGATTGTCAATAAGTCTTGTTCATGCACTAACAGTGCGCTGTCTCACCTCTTGCTTGAAGCCATCTAATTGCACAACGCCGTCGTTGCGTGAGAGGATCTTGATCTCGTAGCCGCGCGCCGCTCGACTCCACTGCGCCTGAATGATCTGTGACTGATCGCATGTGTACGTCTCGCCATTCGCAGGTTTCCAACCGAACCCAGACTCGGAGAATCGTGTGGCGCCTGGTTTGCGGGAGAGATTGAGGTAGATGTCGTTGAAGGCCTCCCTGCTTAGCGTCAGCATTCAAGAGCGAAATGTAGCCTTCCAGCAGTGTCAGCAGAGCGTTTACATGTTTGCGACTCTCAAAAGAGGTTCCTAACGGCAGTTGAGGGTTGATGAAGGCGGATGGCAGTGAATGCGCAATTATTGTCGTTGTTGCTATCGAAGACCGCGGCGGTCCAAGCTCTACCGTGTCCGTGCGCGCAACGCCCGGAGTCGCG
>JUDZ01009522.1:0-25912 GCA_000812845.1 Stagonosporopsis tanaceti | reverse complement strand
TGAACACCCTCACCAAGTTCATTATTTGCTGCCACGTCCGATTTCTGCACCGCCAACGCCCTAACAACGCTTCTCCAGCCTTCAGAAAAACGGATAAAATTGTCCAAACTGAACAGGCCCTGAGTCGTACGAAAGGAGCTGGCATTTCCCCCAATGCTAGTGTTGTGCTGAATAATTGTGCCATGTATCGATCGCGCGATGATTTCGGATGTCCGGAGTGGACAAAACGTCCATTTCGGAGTTCTAAACAGGAAATGGTTCCTTATTAGAAGAATGTCCGTGCTTTTCACACTCTGATTCAGGACTTGGAAAATGGACTCAAATATATAGCTAGAACGTAAAGAAGGGTACGACCAAATTCAAAATTCAAAATTCAGTTCAAAGGTCTATCTTCTAGTGGTGGCAAACGTACAGTGATAAGTCTATAAAGCTCGTGTTCTCAAGGGAGCCGAAAGGCTTTGGACGTAGAGAAAGAGTTCGGCAAGGAAAGTGATAGGGGTTCAGGTTTGAAATTTCTTCTACCAAGTTTGGCATCAACTTGACTTGTCATTGCCACCGTAGCCTATCATCATCTCAAAGTTGAGCAATTCCTGAGACATGATGCTGTCCGACAAGGTGTGAGTCATTTCATCTGAAGGCTGTGCGAATGGGAAAGCCATGTCCAGGCTAGAGGCAGATAGAGGACGCGACACATCAGGTGTGAAGTTTTGGTAGAGATTTTCTTCGAGGTTCGGCGAGAATATCGGAATCTCGTCAGTGGATGTTGTAATCTGCTGAGTCTGATACCAGGATCTCGTAGGTGCCTTTGGCGAACTATGGGGATTTATACGGCGCCGATACTCTGCTGTGAGAGAATCTCCTAGCGACACAAGATAGGTGAGAATACTAACAGCGTTATGAGCTGCCGGAAAATATTCTCTCACACTCTCAAGAAATTGAATAGCTGTCTGTAGACCCTTACGTGCGCCAGCCGTAAAGGGACAGATCGGGTTGCCGATAACGAAACAAAGAATGCAGAGGACTGCATTCCATTGAAACCTAATCAATGGAAGCCACCCTCTCAGAACCTCTGTTCCCGAAAGAGCCTGCAGAATATCTGTCATAGCAAGAGCGTGTGAGAGAGCTTTGAGTCCCATGCGATCGGTGTGGGGCTGGAAGGACGACGTCTTCAGTGAGACGCGTAGGAAAGGCCGGTGGATTGACAACTGGTAATCATGATAAGTTAACTCAAGAATCAGTCGTTGTCTTTGGAGCCAGATTGGGCTTGTAGAGTCCAGGTTCAGGATCACTCGGTCTGTAGACAGGGGTTCGCTGTCAGCGTGTCGGCGGATTTTCAATGCCTTGGGCACAGATTTTACCCAGTCATTCATGGCATCCGACTTCTCCTCGAGTAGGATTGCCAATTCCTCGAGTGCAGTTGGGTCGTCATGAATGTCGAACGATTTCGACCCTTGTCGGATCTTTGCCAGCCGCTTTTGGAGAACACTAGTGATCTCATGGAATATTGCTGCAAGACGGACATGATGCGCATGGAAACTGATCCAGTTGATTCCAAGATGTGCGCTTGTCCGTAAAAAAGGGCTGCTGGTCGGGTTCGGAAGTTCATACGCTTTCTCAGGCAGAGAGTACGGCACATCTTCCAAACGAACGAGGAATGGGCGATCCAAGGACATGGAGATGACCATATCTAGTTGGTACAAAGTCCACCATATACGAACATGTTGCTCTTGCTGATCGGATGTAGTGCTTGGTAGCGACAGAGATTCGAGATGAAGAGTATGTAAGACTCGGACAGCCATACCCAAGGTGTGATACGCGGTATTGAGTAGAGAAGAGTTATAGAGATAGATGACGCAATACACGTAAGCCTGAACTGTGGTGATAGACGGAAACTCCAATTCTTTCGCTAGCAGGGTCTGGCTACGAAAGTAGTAAGGATAACCAACGCGGGTGACGGCGTAATCCTGGAGACCTCCAGAATCGTCGTGCATGAATGTACTAGAGTATTCAGTGCAAACAGCCAACAGACTGTCAACAAGCGCGGAAGGACTGCGTGGCTGACTTTCTGGAGGACTGACCCATAAGCTGTTGTAATGGAGGTGGAAGTCCTCGTAAGAGAGTACAGGGTATATTGGGTGGAACGATTCCCAAAGAGGGTACAGGAATAACTCTTCTTCGGTTCGAGAGAGCGCATGGACTGCTTCTGCAGGCGTAGATAGTGCTGAATTTGACATTGGTTCGACAATTTGTGCAACAGAGAAATCCAGGCTAGTTCTATCAAGGCTTCGGCAAAGATGACGGAGGAGGCGCGTTACCAGATAAGCTAGCGACAGCGGGCTTGAAGGGAGCGGGCCGTGTCGAGCCGGTCCGAACGCCTGGTCTCGATCTGCTAGTTTTGTGGGGCCCGATTCGGACTGCGGAGTGTTTTCTTGAATGTCCTCGGGATTTGTGACCTGCGCATGTGAGAGCCTCATCGCCGGGTTTGCGTTCCCTAAAATCTCCGGTAGTTGCTGCTTGAGCTGGCTTTCAAGCTCTTTAATGCGCTCCTTCAGGCGCTGATTCTTCCTATGATCAAGTCAGGCTCACGGCAGATGAATAGATCATAATCAACATACCTGCTGGCTGCAGGCGGTGAAGCACTGACACCAGCTGATTTTGAAGAGCTGCTACACTGCAATCCTCGCTGGCGACACTGTGTACACGGCAGATCCTCGTCGCATTTGATTCGGTTTGTGCGACAATAGTTACATGCTCGTGCGACTTGTGCACGCTTCGATTGGGAAGTAGACCTGGAATTCTTCGAACGTGTGTCGATTACATTCATGTCGGATGTGAGAGTAGTAAACATCATCATCAGTGTGCCCACAGAGACGTAGCACAAGATATCAGGGCGTGCCTTGCACTTGGGTAAGGTTCTCTAAATCGCTTGGAAGCTGAGCTTAGATAACAAGTGCAAATTCATGCAGAAACGTTCTATGCAGGTATGTGTAAACCCAAGTTGTTTTTATATCCTGCAGTACATGGCATAAGTTTTGTCAGTAGGGTCGGCTGGTACATTCTTTTCTTATCAGCTAACTAAACGCTAATGCTTAGTAGTAAGTACAAGAGAGGGTATAAATATACAAGAACTCAAGAGTAGTATTAATTTAGAGTTAATAAATCATCTTTATAAGAAATAGATATCAGCTATCTAAAAAAAACTCTTGTACTCTTAGGCTATTAGCTCTTTATAAAGACTACCTCTTTTACTAAGGTTACTAGGCTATTTATAGAATATTAAAAGCTTATAACAGTACTCTAATAGTTTATACTACTTACTAATAGTATACTTAGTATAATACTATTAATTTAGCAGATAATAAGTAGTATAAAAAATAATTTTCAATAGTTTTAATCTTAATAAAAAACTAAATTTAGATAAATACTATATATTACTACTAAAACTATATTAATATAGAATACCTAAAAGAGAAAATAAGTATAGATATCTATTATAAAGTATATAGAATTACTAGAATAAGCTATACTAAAAAATCTTTATTTCTAAAAGATTTAATATAAAAGAATTTTTTAAAACTATCTTTTTAAAGAGTAAGAAAGTATTTCTTCTTTTTAAAGTACTTAGGCTTAGCTATACTAAGTAAAATAAAAAATATCTAAGAATAGACTCTTATTAGATAGTTATTACAAAATAAAGATTAAAGACTAAGTTTAATTAAAATCTATAAGCTATAGCTTAGAAGAAAGGTTTTAATAACAAAGTTACTAAAATATCTTTTAAACTTTATTTATAATTAGAGTTATTAAGATATAAGTTAATATTAGTATATCTAGTTAAGAAAATCTAGAGTATAGTATAGTAAAGTATAGTATAGTATTTATATAATAAGTAGTAATAAAAAAAATTTAACATAGCTATTATTTTACTTTTTACTCTAGTATAACTTAAGTACTACTAGAATATTGTATACTTATTATCTAATTACTATCAAGTAAAAGATTTTATATTATAGAGTCTAAACTACTAGTACTATAGAGTAGACTTTCTTTTTTTTAAAAAGTAAAGTATAACAACTCTATAATCTTAAACTAAGATTTTTATATCTTAAGTAATAGCTTATAATATAAGACTATAATACTAAAGCTACTTTTAAGTGAACTTCTCTAGCTTTTTACTAGCTATAAACTATAAGTCTTAGTAATATACTTTTTATAGCTATTACTTATAACCTAAAACTTATATTTTAAAAAGTTAATATTATAAAATATTTTAAGAAACTAAATTTACTTTATACTATAGAACTTACTATTTTTACTACTTTTTATAGTATAGCTTTAGTAATCTATTTAAAAAAAAAGATTTATATTTTTAATAATTGTAAAAATAGGCTTAGAGTAAAAGAATATATAAAAATTAATTCTAGACATATTTTAAAGCTATTATTAGCACAAGATAAGACTTTAGTAACTTAGAATACTAGAGAGGTCTATAATATATAGATATCTACTATAAGGTATATAGAAGTACTAAGATAGCTATACTAAATAACTCTATATTCTTATAAGTCTAGTTTAGAACAATACTTTAAAACTATCTATCTAGATACTATAAAAGTACTTCTTTTTATACTATAGAGCTAAGAGTAAAGCTATACTAATTAGAATATACAGTTATACTAAGATAGACAATTATTAGATAGCTATTAGAGTGTAGAAGTTAGACGCCTAGCGCTATAAAGACTAAGCTCTAAATTTCTATCTTCTAAACAATATCTAATAAACATCTAATAAGTATCTAATAAATATCTTGTAAATATCTAATAAATATCTAATATTAGATTTTTTTTTCTATTGCTTAGAAGACTAAGTACTTAACTTTTTATAATCTAATAGCTATATAATAAGTATCTATCTCTAGATAGTCTTATTACTTATCTATTATAGCTTAGCCTAAGCTCTATAGTATAAAAAGTAGTATCTTTCTAGTATTAGACTATTTTAAAAGTATAAGTAAGTAAGCTACTTATTAAAACTAGTAGTACATTATTATAGAGTAAATTTTTAAGAGAGATAGTATAATAAAAAAGATATTATAAGAAAAAAACAAATAAATATATTATAAGTATAGTATAGTAGTTATTACTTATTATTCTCTAAGTAAACTACTACTATATAATATATAATTCTTCTCTAGAAAGTTACTATACTAGCTTATATACTCTACTCTAGTTAATCTTATAACTTATATACTAAGTGTCTTAGCTACTACTATATAATAGCCTTATATAATAGCTAGTATTAGATAGATAGTTTAGAAGTATCTAGAATTCTTTTATAAAAGACTTATAGAAATAGATTTATTTAGTATAACTTGTTCTAGTACTTCTATAACTCTTATAGTAGATACTTATACCTTTTAGACTCTTTTAGTATTTTCTATTAATATACTACTATTAAATTTAAATTTAAATTTTAAGCAAAGCTTAGAAGTATTTTTTTTAAAGGTTCTTAAAAATAAATACTAGTTCTAGAATAGTATAGTAAATAGCGTAGGTAGAGTACCTAATAACTATTTAGAGTAATCTCTAAGTAGATTACTTTCTAATAATAAAGTTATAATCAAAAATATAAATTAGACTTTCTAGCTTAAAGACTAGGTTAAGAGTTTAAAGATAGACTTATTAATTAAAGTTTAATTTAGAGTGCAAAGATATATACTTACTTACTATAAACTTAAAAACAATTAATACTTAGTTACTTATTCTAGTATTATTTTAATTAGTTCTACTATAGAATATTATATAATTGCTTAAAACCTCTTAAATATACTTGATTATAGTATTTTACTAAGACTTTAGAATAAGCAAAGTAAGTTGTTAGTAGTTCTTTAATACTTTTTTCTTAGTAGCTATTTAAATAGCTTTAGGTATAATTAATTCTTTTTTTTCTTATCTTTTACTTTATCTCTTTTAAAGCCTATAATCTTTACTTAGTATAGCTAAGTATAAGGAATATAGTATAAGAAAGCCTAAAGCAATGTCCTTTTAATATTTCAATTAATAGTTAGTTTTAAGTTTCTTTTGTTTTAAACTTATAAAAACAATAATTTATCTAGTAAAGCTTATTCTAGTACTCTTAATAACGTTAGAGTTAATATATATATACCTTTTAGACCTCCTTAGTATCTTGTATTAATATATAAATATAGAAAGATACTTAAAGACTTTCTAAGACTTAGCCTACTATTATAAGATAAACAATTATACTTTATTTTAATTTATCTTTTAGATTTTAGTGTTTTTTTTTAAGAAAATAACTTATAAGAAAACTATAAAAAGCCTAGATATAATTAAGATATAGTTTATCTTAAATAAATAAAGAATTAAACTTTAAGATCTTTAGATTATTTAATATAGTTAATACTTACTATACTTACCTACTAGAGTAGATACTGTGTACTAGAGATTAGCTAGAACTTATTATAATAACTTTCTATCTATTTTAGAAGTAAAGCTAAATATCTCTACTCTACTAAGAATAGTAAGTCTATAGTAGTAAAATTCACGTCTAATAATGTCTACCTAAGAAGTGGTATTTAATTATAAGAGATCTATACTTAGTAGAGTTCTTAGATAAGTTCTATACTTATAAGAGCTAGAGTGCTCTTGATAACTTTAAAGTCGAATCTTCTTATCTTGTCATTCTCTTAGAATCTATGCTTTGAACTATATAAGCTCATGTCTTGACTTGAAAGGCTTTCGTATAGTTTCGCTGTTGTCGCATTGCCTCATAGTGATTCTACATACTTAAGAACTTTACCGCATACGCTGGTGATTTCTGTAAAGCACTAAGTTCGATTGACGTTAAAGGAATTGCTAAGATTAGCAGCACAACAAATGTTACAGTGATTGTGCGTTAGATTGCAGCACAAGCAGGGCTTTGAGTCGCTGATCTCTGCATCTCGTCAAAACCCTTGAATCCTGCGTGGACTGATAGCATGATAAGCACGTATTGGACACTGCCGCTGTGAAACGTAGGGTCGGTGTGTTTACCTGGGTAGGCTTACCTGGGTGGGCTATATCTCGGAAAAACTCCTGGGTAGGCTACTGTATGGACATATTTCGGCACAACTCAGACGACAGGCTTGCGTGCGGCTCATATCCTGCAGTTGCAGGCGCGTAGTGTTATGTAAGTTAATTCGAGATTCTTCAGCGCAGAAGATTGTGGAAAGGATCAATAAGGTCGTAGTACATGCCGAATACAACCTAGCGAGACCTGGAAGGCTCTATCCGGGCTCCTTGCATTCGGAGCCCGAAATAGGAAACTCCGGGGTCTCTTCGCGCTACTTCAGTCAGAGCTTCACTCCTGATTATCAATCTGCGATGATTAACAATCCACAAGATGGTTGAGAAGGTACTTCTATAGTGAGTGGCCCTTTTCCTGAGTAGTGGCTCTACCCATTGTGCGCGCAGCTTTAATCGATATGACAAACGACACGGGAACAAAAAAAGGAGCACCAGTAGCTGAGCTGGTAGCCGACTTTATCAGTGCATGTCGAACATCAGTAAGGAGCGAAGGAAATACCATTGGATGGAATCATCTTGAGCTTGAAGGTGCTGGTCGTGGCGTAAGATTGCATCGGCTCCATGCTAAAGTCACTTACTGAAAACGCACAGCATGAGATCGCACCTACGATCAGTTCCATGTTCCAGCGCTATACAAAAACGATTTCGAACTTCCGCCACGAGACGCCTACACGAAAGCTACTACATGACTTCTGTGGTTGGCTTGATCCTGGGGAGTTGTTGATGGTCGTTGGACGACCTGGCAGCGGTTGCACGTCATTTCTGAAAGCCTTGTGCCATTTACACGAAGAGTACATAGGCACAACTGGTTCAATCGTGTACAGCGGAAAGCAGGCGGACTTCAAAAGCACCGACGCGCCGGCAGAGACCACCTTCTGTGGTATGCTGTCTCGACAATCTACCAAGGAAAAAGGCTGACAACACGTCCTAGCTGAGGATGATATTCATTTTCCAAGCTTGACTGTGAAGGAAACATTGGGGTCAGTACGAAGTGCTGAAATAATTCTTTTTGAAAGACGTCCGAAGTTATTTTGACCAAATATGCTGACCTATGCCAGATTTGCAACCAAGTCTAGATTTGGAAATGTCATGTCAAAGACTGAGATTGATGAGACTGTCGTTGTTCTCGCTCGACTCTTCGGCATTGCCCACGTCCTGGCGACCAAAGTTGGAGATCACCAGATCCGAGGCGTTAGTGGTGGTGAAAGGCGACGCGTCTCACTCGCTGAAGCCTTCGTAACATGTCCAGAGTACGTTTTCTTGAACCTTGCAAGCCGCATTGAATGTTTTCTAATCCGGTAAAACAGTCTGCTCTGCTATGACAACCCAACTGCAGGTCTGGATTCCTCCACAGCTCTAGAGTTTGTGCAGATGTTGCACGAGTATGCTCGTCAGACTAATATGGGTGCTGCCATCAGCTTATACCAAGGGAGTGATGAGATGGTGTCTCTGTTTGATAAAGCCTTGATCATCAATTCTGGACGATGCATCTACTATGGCCCAATGGGTTCTGCCAAAGCTTACTTTGAAAATCTAGGGTTTATTTGCCCTCCGATGATGTCGACCACCGACTTCTTGAACTCCATGTCTGCCGATCCAAAAGCACGACAACTTCGTGAAGGTTTTGAGCCTTGGAACGTGCCACAAAGTCCAGAAGAGCTTGCACAAGCGTTTCGACAGAGCCAGAGCGGGAAAGACTTGGCTCTGAAGCTTGACCATCATTCGAACGATGAGGGAAGCGACCAAGCGAGTACGAAACAGGTCTTATCAGGCCCCCGATACCCGGTCCCTATCTGGATGCAAATCCTCCTTTGCGCATACCGTCAATATCGGATCTTCATAACCGACAAGAACTCCTGGATACCTGAAGCAGCTTGTATGGTTTTGCAGAGCATTATCCTAGGCACGGTCTTTCGCAACCTTCCACACTCTACTCAGTCTCTATACCAACTTGGATCAGTCGTTTTCTATACTATCTTGATCCCAGGTCTGCAGTCCATGAACGAGTTCGGTAACACTTTCGCACAACGTCCGCTGTTGTTGAAACACAAAAGATACCGATTTTATCACCCGCTATCATATGGCTATGGACAGATCTTGACCGACATTGTCTGGAAAGTCGTGGCTATAGCCTACAACATACCCATGTACTTCCTGGCTAATCTTCAGAGAAAGGCGGACTGCTTCTTCATCTTTTTCCTTGTCGCTTATATATCCCACTTGACTCTCTCCATGTTCTTCCGCTTCATCGCTGTTCTATCGCCTAGCGTGGAAAAGGCTGGCTTGCCAGTAGGATTTTTCCTTATAGCCCTGGTCATATATACAGGGTGGTACATTCCACCTCCGCAGATGCAAGTCTGGCTGAAATGGTTTCGATATCTTAACGTAAGTCATGTTCCCGCGTTTTTGTGCATTAGTCACGCCTCTGACAAGTTCAAAGCCCATGTACTACGCCTTCGAGTCACTCATGATCAACGAGGTCGGCTCCCAACGATATTCTTGCAGTCCTAACGATCTTATACCTCGAGGCCTAGATTTTGCCGAAGTTGCGTATCAGGCTTGCGCGGTCCAAGGCTCGGTGCCTGGAAATGACTTTGTCGAAGGCTCAGCATACCTAAAGGTGCTCTATGACTTTGACAACTCCCACCTTTGGCGGAACATCGGGATCAACGCTGGTCTGTTTGTCCTCTTTGCTGTGCTTGTAGGGTAAGTGATCTACCAGAATCAGATTTACAGTCTTCATGACTAACAATACACTCGAGGCTTGCCATGGAGCTCTTCAAAACACCAGCTGGCCTCATGGCTACCGTGTTCTACCGGCGGTCAGAATCCAGTATTATATCAACATCTAGTAGCACGCAAGACAAGGACGCAGAAGCACAAAAGTCGGAAAATGCGTCCCCTGTGAGGATATCCACTGGCTCAACTGAGAAGGAACAAAGTGCAGCTAGTCCTGAAAAAGGTCGATCGCTTTCGTGGGAGGACCTCCATCTTACCGTCGATCTTAAAGGCGAGCAGAAGGTATTGCTGAATCACCTCAACGGATACATCGCCCCAAGTTCGATAACGGCTCTGATGGGAGTTTCAGGAGCTGGAAAGGTATGTCCATGCTACTCAAACTGGGCTCTTCTGACAAGTTTACAGACCACTCTTCTCAATACTCTTGCTGGCCGTTCTGATGTTGGGAAGCTAAAGGGTACATTATACCTGGATGGGTGTCCGCTTCCAAAGTCGTTTCACCGACGTATGGGCTACGTCCAGCAAGAAGACGTGCATGTGCCCACCCAAACCGTCCGTGAAGCCCTGAGGTTTCCAGCGTATCTACGTCAATCCACCTCAGTCCCAATTGAAGAAAAGAACGCCTACGTCGAGGAAGTCATGGAACTGCTGGAGATCGAAAACATTGCCGAAGCATTGATAGGTGTCCCTGGCGCTGGCCTGAATCTTGAGCAGCGAAAGCGTGTATCAGTGGGAATCGAGATGGCTGCTAAGCCTGAAATACTCTTTCTAGATGAGCCAACGTCGGGCTTGGATGGACAATCTGCCATTTCGATTATCCAACTTCTAAGGAAATTATCCCGGTCTGGATATACAATCCTTTGCACGATTCATCAGCCTTCGGCCATACTCATCGATGGATTCGACAACTTGTTACTTCTTGCCAAAGGGGGAAGAGCTGTTTATGAAGGGCCCTTGGGAGAACAATGCTCTACCGCGCTCAAGTACTTCGCCCAGCATGTTGAGCCTTGTAGAACACCAGAGGAAAACCCTGCCGAATATCTCCTTGCGACAGTGGGGGCCGGTTCCCGATCTCAAGTCACGGCAGACTGGGCTGAGATCTGGCTTGAAAGCAAGGAAAGAAAGGAGCGAGAAGAGAAGCTGCAAGCTAACAAAGAGCTGTCTTCATCAAAAGAGTCGCGCGAGACTCTGTATGCAACATCACTAACTTATCAGTTGCAGGTCGTTCTCGGACGCACTTGGCTTTGGTATTGGCGCGAACCACAGTACTTCTCAGCGAAGCTCTGGCTGAACCTTTCTAATGGCCTGCTGAATGGATTGACTTATCTGAACATTCCCTCTACTCAGCAGGGTGCCCTCAACCGGGTCGTCACCATTTTCATGTCATTTCTCATGGGGCCGCCACTTAGTCTTGCTCTACAACCGCGTTTCTCGGCTTTTCGAGACATCTTCGTATACCGAGAGAAAGCCAGCCGGTCTTATTCTTGGATCATCTTCGTTTTGAGCACCATCATCGTCGAGTTGCCCTTTACATTGATCACGGCGCTGGTCTACTGGCTCTTGTGGTACTACCCTGCAGGCCTTCAGCAAGACACGACACACGCAGGCTACTCTCTACTGTGCCTCTGGCTGCTTCATGTCTTCAACATCAGTCTTTCGTACCTCATTGTGGCTTGGATGCCTAATCTCAGCGCGTCCATGATGACCAACGGATTCCTCTATATGTTCGTCAACACATTTGCAGGTACTCTGACGCCCCGCGATTTAACGCCATCCGGCTGGAGCTGGTACTTCAAGGTCTCTCCTTTATACTACTTGTCCGAAGGCCTGACCACCAACTCTCTTTACGGGACACCCGTACATTGCACGTCCAACGAAGTCACTTTGTTCAACCCTCCAGGAAACACCACCTGCATTGATTTTGCTCGCCCATTCCTGGAATCTGCGACTGGATATCTTCTCAATCCCGATGACCAAAGTGTTTGTGGGTACTGCCGATACGAGTTTGGCCAGGACTACGTAAGTCGTCACCACTACGCTATGTGTCACACGAGACTAATACATCTTCTTAGTATCAACCTTTTGGATACAACGTTGAGAATCGATATCGCAACATTGGCATCTTCATCGGATTCATTGCGTTCAATTTCACTGCCGTTATAGTTGGTACTTACCTTACCAAAATCAAAAAGTGGAAGCGTAAAACCGAGTAAAGTCTAGTCTGGAGATGTTTTTCTGAATAGGTGTACTATAGTGTTGTACCTTAGGGCGGCCTTACTTTGAGTTTAGTGGCCGCTGGTTGAATCTAGCATTTTTATTCGATTATCCTCCTCTTCATATATAGCACCTCACTCACTATCAAACAGCCGACTTGCACCCTGTTCTCTATCTTATGGTAGATCAACTGCTCATCAACCCCCATTATCGCCTCCACAGGCCCCAAATCACACTTTCGCCCCCTAGAAATCACACCTATTACCTACTTAGCTTGTGAAATGGCTGCCAGAATATGCAAACCGCTCCTATTACACTGGCACGCACGTACAGGTGTATCAATGAGCGGGCAGCGCTGCGAGTAGCCAGGGCCTACGCTGTACCCTGCAGACGGTATCTCGGAGCCAAGATATACTTGCTGTATAATTTTTTTCCCTATGCGGATTGCCAATCAAGATAGTCATGAGTTTCACAGTTCATCGCGTCCCTGTTTCGAGGCATGAGTCCCTGTCTGAAAGGATTCGATTTGGCCAATCTCTTCAGATCTGTCTATAATAGCCAATCGAGGTACGACTCGTCAGCCGGCAGTCAATTGCTATAGTATGTCCCATTTGGCCATGTGCACTGCCAATAGATTGCACAATACGGTAGACCAAGAGCAGTTGGCTCAGGCTCTGGACCCACATCGTTTAGCAGTAGTGCTGCGACACCATGAGGAGGCAGGGTGACGGTCAGGTTACGTATTGCCGTTCCGTTATGAGTATGCGACCACATATCGTACACATCGTAAAGACGACCTGCCCGGATAGCCCAGCTTTCAGTGAGGTTGAAGAACATGTCTTGCGTCGTGTTTAGTGTGTTGAGAAGCATAAAGACAACTCCATAACTGCTATTCCCTGACCAGTACTGTGCAGGATGAGTTGCGTTAGAGACGTAATCAGGTTGGCCGCCACCCCAGCGGAAAGGTGCAATTGACTCGCCAACATTGGGATCCTGGTTGATTTTGATAATGTCTTGGTTTTTCAAGATGTCTCTGGCCTCTGCGCTGGCATTTGGAAGGTTGGTGGAGATGAAAAGTGGACTCTTCAGAAGTGCCCATGCTGTGAAGTGGCTTTTAGCTTCGTCGTATGTGAGATTTCCGATTGGATCGCCTTGGCCTGTGTTTCCGACCTCAAGCATATCCATGTCATTGTGACCATGAAAGTTGGTTGCCCAATACTGGAAGCTTGCATTGTCAATGATAGCAGCCAGGGAGTCCCACCAAGGCTTGATATCACCATTGATTCGCCAGCTATGGCCAAGTCGTTTTGCCCAAATCCAAGGCTGCTGCCATCCCCACTCGCATATCGAGAACCAGAACGGTTGTTCATTGTTCTCTGCCGCCCTGGCGGCGATAGCATCAGCCATTCGCTGATAGCGCCCGAGCACATTTTCGTTTGTGATGTTGTCGAATGGAATGTAGCAGTTGTCGTACTTCAGGTAGTCGAAACCCCACTCGCTGAAAGTCTGGAGATCTTGCTCTTCATGTCCATACGAACCAGGGTACCCAGCGCATGTTTTGTAGCCGGCATCCGAGTACGCCGACGCAGAGATTCCAAGGCTTTTGAGCTTATCGGTCAAGCTTCTCATTCCCGAAGGAAATCTTTCAGGATCTAGACTGATCAGCACTCACTATCAGGCTGCCGATCCTGAACCTACGTACCTTCCAACAGCGTGCCATTGTTTCCACGTTCTTTCTTTGTGAAGCAATCATCAAAGATGATTGAGTTATAACCTGCTTCAACGAGTCCTTCGTCCACCAATGAATGCGCCATAGCTAGGAGCTTCTCTTCGTTATAGTTACAGCCGAATGCATTGAAGGCTAAACTATTTGTTAGTAACCGGTCTGTACATCATCTCTATTACGCACTATTGTAGCCCATCTTTGGTAGCTTTCCCACGCCATTGTTCAGTGCTGTCACCCCAGTGACAAGCAAGCTAGTGGTCAAGAAACGTATCTTGGACATCTGCGGCCTTCAATCGAATGACTCTGGTGCAAGCGAGGTGATGTGGCCCTCACTATGGTCAGTACAGACTTATAAGCTTTTCAAAGTTTCAAGATCTGCATGACATATTGATGCATCGGGGTTTCTAAGGAGCCGCTGCTGAACGATCTTCGCAGATCATAAAACGAAGCTTTTCACGGTCCGGTCATGTCGCTCCGTGTCTGAATGGGAAACACTATTGTTCTGAAGCACATTTCCTATTTGTGGAACTTGAAATTGCCCCTCTTTTCCGCTTTCTGTGCCACGAGCGATGTACAAAAATCACAAAACCCCACGATTCTGCAGCTGTCGGGTCAATCGGGAGTATAACCGCCTTGGCGAACTGTACTGAAGCTAGAAGAAACTGCATCAAAATCATCAATTACCGGTCGCTTACCAGGATTACCAGTCGCAGACCCATGCACCATGCTTCGAACTAGCTTTCGCACAAGAGACGGTGATGTGCGATGATACCGGATGCAGAGCCATAAAGCCAGACGCGCGTCACCGCTAGACAAGAACGGCCGGAGAGCACTGAGCAGGGATACATGCTGGATCGAAGAACATCTACGCCTTGCCGGACAAGGTCCACTTTAAGTACTGGGTATGTTGTTAACAGTTCAGAAGTTTCTCCAGATCCGAGATGGATTACAAAGGCATCGCACAGTACCGATAAGCGCTAATATGGCGCCAAAAGTGAGTTTTTGAACGCGCAACAAATCATAATGGCTGGCTGAGCAAGAGCCGAACGTGAGTTGTCAAACCATGAGGGCAATTTTCCTGATTCTCGACTCTGGCAGAAACTCGAGTCTTGCTGCTCGAAAAAGATGCTCAACTTAGGGGAGGATCGGACATTACGTGGCCCAGGGTGGACTCTCAGCGCAACGTCAAGTTTACTACCAGTGCTAAGAGCTGTCGGCGCAGCGATCAATACGTAACCTAGAGTCTTTCATTACCCAGATCCCCTGTGTGTTCAGCGCAAAGTCTGAATCATTGAGAACGTGGTCTGGGAAGATCGCTTAGTCCATTGGAATGTGCTGTTGGTTTGCCCGGTTGGCAAACGGCAAAGGCGAACTATTGAGAGAGCCGTACTATGAGTCTGTCATCTCCTTGAACATGTGATCTTCCTCGCTCACCATCACGAGAATCTGGTTAAAACCCATCAGTGCGACACCTTTTTTACTTATTTATGTCGTTAGATCGCCGCCGCCCTTGGTGCCACAGTGATTGCAACCTCTTCGTCAGACGCGAAACTCGCCTTCGCTAAGAAACTTGGTGCAACGCACGGTGTCAACTACGCAACAACGCCAGAATGGGATCAGGAGGTGCTGCGCTTGACCGACGGCAAGGGCGTTGACCATGTTATCGAAGTGGGTGGTGCCAAAACTCTGCTCAAGTCCATCAAAAGCGTTCGAGCTGGTGGTCTGGTCAGTCTGATCGGTATTTTGAGCGCGCCTCAAGACCTGCCCAACGATATCATCCCAAGTCTTCTCTTTGGTGGCAAGATAGGTAAGCATCGTTGGTCTTTTGACTTTGCAATGCTGAATGCTGTCCAGTGAAGGGTTGTGTGGCGTTTAGTCGGGACGCAACGGCTGAGTTTGCCCGGTTCGCTGAACAGCATGGCATCAAGCCTGTAGTTGCGAAGGTATTCGACTGTTACGATGCGATCGCGGCTTTTGAAGCGCTACAAGACCAGACTGAAGTTGGGAAGATTGCAATCAGGATCAGCGAAGAGTAGGAAGTGTGGTATCAATGTATTGTGCGGGACAGGGTATTGTACTACGCGCGGCCAGAATTCGAGCTCAACGTCGCGATCGATATCATCAAAGATGAGTGACATTTCCACGAGAATCGTCGGTTCTGAACTCACTTTATTTGCAGCACGACCAATGAATTTATTGCCGCTCGTTTCGATTAGTGGGGGGCAGCTTTTCGGGCGCTACGCAGGTGGTCTGATGTTCCTCGGTGCACGTCCCGAATCGGCCCAATGCGGCAATACAATCATGCCACTTTAGTCTTGGGTGTGTAAAGTGTTGTCAAAACTAGGCGGACGGACAACACGGAGGCTGTGTAGGGGCATGTGACTGTTGGGTACATAGGTTGTAGCGTCGCACTGGTCGCGTGCGCTTCCTTTCCACTTCATCATCGTCCACGACTACTCCCAAGGTTGCTCGTGATCAGCAATCTGTACACTCAGCCAATCGAGAGCACGATCAGAACGCCATTACACAGTTGTTCGCACCGAATTGACATTCTTCCAACCCTAAAGCTCTGAGGCGGAAGGCATCACACCCACGTCTCTTCCGCAACTGCACGCCAGCATCGATCTGGTATCCAGAGCCAGCAAATCACCGTTTCGTTCCTTGAAGACTACACCCCAGCAACACAGCGTCCTCGCCTTACAGCACGCAAGATGTGGTTCACGCGTGGCTTCTCCCTAACCAACTTCGTCATCGGCACTTCCGCACTGTCTTTCCAAGTCTTTGTACTCTACCCGTGGCACGAGCAACTCGACGAAGAATTCAAGGAGCTACGGAGAGAGCACGCGAGACTACTCGATGAGACACATAAGCAGCATGGTCTTGAGTTGAGGAGAATCCGGGAGCAACTGGAAGAGTTAAAGGGGGAACGAAGGGGGTGGTGGCGGTGAAGGGGAGTGAAAGTGTCGTTGATGACTGATACAAGAATCGGGGTCGGAAGAGAAAGTTGCGTTCAGTGGAAAACATTGTAGATTGTAGGCTGGCGACACTGTTCCTGTTATCATACACGCTGACGGTTCGCAGAAAGGCTTTGTGAGAGTAAACCAATTAACATTCTTTGTTTCAATCAATACCGTTTAAAGCGCTTTAACTGCTAAGCGAATGCAATATACTGATAAGCTGAGGAACGAAAACAGGCGCTGCCATTATGCGGTTTAATACGAGATGCGCAAAGTCAATGGCGCATTGGATACTAAAGCTCCTCTCAAAATCGTAAAAATTGCTCAACGGCCTTACTTCATACAGTGAGCGATTGTAGCCACAATGAGTATCAGCACAATTAAGCCAAGCAGTCCGAGCCAAAGCATACTGTATACGCCAAACTGCACCACATTGGTAGCCTCGGCCTCCAGCTTGATTGTAGCAGCCTCCGCAGCTGCAGGTTCCTCTGTTGCAGGCTCCGGCTTCTCACCAGGACCTGCCACCTCATTCTCAACATCGCCTCCCTTGACCTCCAACCCAAAGACGTCTCCAGTCCGGACATGAGCGGGAGGCTCGTTCTCCCACTCATTCTCCGCCGAACTATCGAGTGTTTGGTCCCAGATACTCGTGGCAGCATCGGTATCAAGGGTCTTTCTCCAGTTCTCCATGGCAGCAGCGCGCGCCTTGGCAGCCCTACGCATCGCCTTGGTGCGCTTGCGCTTCTTGTGTTGGACCTCAGGCTGGTGTACGAAGTGGCCCGCTTGCGAACGTGCTTCTTCGTTGAATACAGGAGATGTCGGTGGAGCAGCAACCTCGTCCACAGTCGTGGCAGGGGCAAACCCATCAGCTGTATCCTCGTTAGAGTCCGATGACATAATGAGGAGGTCGTCCGTAGCACCAGTGGACGCTGCAAGATCTCCATCATCCTGGCCCTTCTTCACCGGTTTTAAGAAGGCGGTGGTGGTAGGTTGTGCCGACGCGCGAAGATCTTCTGGTGGAGGCGTTGATGCCCGCGTTTCTGCTGTCGACTCCGCCTCAGAGAACACATCTGTGTTGGAAGCAGAGGAATCAACAGGATCCGAGGACAGGGAAGACGACGACGGCCCGACGTTCAAAGCACCCTCCGCAATCACTGTGGCCGGGAGGTCCTCACTGTCATCCTCCACGATCGTCATTGAAGGAAGAGTCACCTCGGAGGATACCATGGCGCGCTCGTTCATTTCGCTCAGCGCACAGGCAGCTGTCTGGAGTTTCGACGCAACCTCCTTCTCTCGTCGACGCTGGGCGAAAGACTTCTTCTTTGGTTTCTGGAGAGGGGCCTTCGTCTTCGGAGCCGTAGGAAGTAGCTCGAACACAGCCGGGGTGTTCGCAATGAACTCGTCCCAAGAGTCGGCCGCGACTGTCACCGGCGCAGCAACTGGCGACTCCGTGGACGAGACTATATCAACGGGTTCCACGACCTTGCCAGGCGACGATGGGAGATTAACATCGACGCCCTGTGGAGATGCGTCGTCCTTGGAAGCCTCTGTCTCCTTCTTGGCTTCACTCACGGCAGTCTTGGCTGCCTCCTCGGCATCGACTTCTTCCTGCTTCTCGTCCGCCCAAGACAGTGCCTGTCGTGGCGGGAGCATGATCATGCTGTCGGCAGCATCATTCGTCGAGGTGGAGGCACTTATAACAACAAAGTGGTTGGTCGAAGACATTATGGAGGTGCTCGATGTGTGTTTACAAGAGCGGTTTTTAGGTTGAGATTAGTTTGAGTAGTTGAGAGTGTGAGAAAGTTGTTTGACCGGGAAGGACTGTGCGAACAAAAAGATAAGGATTGGGAGGGTGCTAATGTGCAGCGCGCGTTTGCAGTGAAAAGCTCGGTGGAGCGTGGAGTGTGTGTGCCAAGAGAGTGTAGTGAAAGTGCAGTGCCGGAACGCTGCAGTATGCGGAATAGCGGGAAAGTGAAGAGGATCAAAGGCCCTTATATATGATAGCACGAGCGAACATATCGAGTCTTAAAATTCGCATAGACTGATTCGATGCGTTCGCTGGGCCGCCGCGGTCTCCAGCTCGGTGGAAGCACTCAGGGTCTGCGAACCGGAGTTCTTTTCACCCATGGGGGATCACCTGCACGCAGAGCATGGCCTCCGAGTAAATTGGGCAAGTGTATATATGGTTTGAAAACTTGAACTGGTAAGCGCTCTAATAAAAAGCCAGAAATATAACAATTATTCAATAAAGTGTTTGCCTTTCCCGTTGATCACGGGACCTGAAAACATTTGGGATAGAACGATGAACAATGAAACGAGCAAGAACTGGAATGCTCGAAATAGTGATAATTGGGTATCGCAGAAGGGAAGGAGAGTGCTTATGTAACAAACAACATGTTGTGATATTCAAGGCAGGACTGGGATGTTCATGACCCACTCTGGGACTTCCCATCCGTGCTGATGTGACAGCTGGGCCCAGCCCGAGCGCACCCAGGCCAACTTGGCCGCAATGTCGGAGACAGAGAAGTCGCGCAAGATCCCACGGGGACCACAGTGCTTTCTAAAGATCCGCTCCAGGCCTGTGAAAGAATCGTCAGTGACGTTCGAGCAGGAAAATGGCTGCGCTCAAACTTACTGGCAGATGACTGGAGAGCGTCAAGCAGCGCAGTCTCCTGCTCGCTCGTCCAATCTCGATCGCTAGACACGGCAGTCCATTGTGGTGGCGGTGCGTTCCGTTCTCCGAAGAAAGGTACGCGCTCAAAAGGCCGACCGTTCGCATCTGTTTCGGCAGATTGGACAGGCTCAACAAATCTCAGCCTGCGCCTCCTTGAGGAATCGGGCTCGCACTGCATTCGTGCGATGTGCAGCTCCTGCCAATGCTTCCTCCTTTCTCTCATGGGACGTAGCATCTCTTCTCTCCTGGCGTCCTCTTCTTCTTTCTCCTCCCGTTGCCGCTGCGCTGCGATCGCAGCCCTGCGGTACTCATCTGCTTTCTGGAATTGCTGTAAGTGCTTTCCCATGTCCTTTTCCACGACTCTCAAAGGAGCAATTACGCTACTCTCGATGTTTCTGATAAGCCTGTCGCCTTTCGTGCGCGACTTCACGACGACCTTCCACGAATCCATGGCATCCTTGAAGTGCAGCAACTCGCGGATGAACGGGTACACAATTTGCATGGAGGCCGAGGATCTGATTGTGTCACCCTGTCTCCCCTGAAGCTTATTGTGCATAGTCTTCAGGACCACTATTAGATCACGGAAGAGATAGGCATACGCATCGCGTTTGAAGGCGAGTCGATTTTCTTCTTGTACTTCAGCGTGTATGCTTTGAAGCAGTCCGACGAAATGTTCTTCACATTTTGCAATGTCCTCCAGCGAGCGCTCTTTGCGGCTGAGTATGACGCAAAACCTAACGCATCGTCGGTGGATAGTTTTACCAAGCTTTGTCGAACAGACGCCAGAACGCTCTTCGGAGTCGGCGAAGTCAAAGACTTTGTTCAGTGGGGAATGCCGATGGTAGTCATCGGTGGTGGTCCGCTCAGCGTCTGCCGAATTCGCGTTATCTTGGTCTTCTCCATCAGGCTCGGCATCCTCGTTGTCTTGCTCAGAGTCGTCTCGACCATCACGGTACTCGTCTTCGTCATCTTCGTCATCTGCGCCCGCTTGATTACCATGATGCTGGCCGTCGCCATCTCCGTTCTCTGCGTTGCGCTTGCCATCTGTCTCGTCGCCATCGATAAACATATCGCTCTCGGCATCATTGTGGGCACCATGAAGCTGATCGTGATCAGGCGTGGGCTCGTTTGACATTTCCCCGGCGGCCTCATCAACCTGCTCCTCATCGCGAATAGCTTTACGCTTTGGGCGTGGATCACTCGCAGTGCGCTTTGGCTTGGGATGCTCGGACAGCGATGCCGCCTTCGCCAATCTTGTCGACCGCACTGGGCGAGTTGCTGGTTTCATCTTCGCGGTGATGAGAGCAGTCGCCGAGTGCTCCTGGGCATTCGCCACCTCAGCCTCGGCTCTAGCGGTGCGCGATCTGGAAGACCTGATGGAAAGGTCGATTGCACGCTGAAGATCGCTGTTGGAGTGTGCATTGCGCGAGGGGTGTTTTAATAAAGTCGAGTCTTCATCGTTTTCAGGCATGTCCAGACTGGAAGTTACGGGACCTTTTAGTCGTCTTTTCTTGAGCAGTGGCGCGTTGTTAGAATCGATCCCATTGTTGCTCTTAGGATTTTGCTGTTCGTTAGCTGAAATTGTACGCTTCAGTTTGGGACTGAGTACCAGAGACTCAGTCCTTTCGCTTCTCACAGGCTGTTCGTCATCAGGGTTCTGAAGAGACGTTGTGCTGTCGCCACTCTTCCGAGGCCGTCCTCGACGTTTCTTGGTCGCTGTAGGTTCTTCTTCACGCGGAGCGAGCTCTGGCGGAGAAGAAGGCAGATGTTCGACTTCGACGTCTTCTCCTGAGCGGACCTTTTGAACTGTTGCGTCTGATGCCCTACTTGTACCAATGGCAGGCCGTGAAGCAGACGCTGTACTCTCGCCGCTCTTTCGTGGCCGCCCTCGCTGCTTCTTAAAAACAACGATCTTCTCCTTCAGGACTTCTGCTTGTGACACATCTGCCCCGTCGTTCTGATCTCCAGAAGCCAGTCCATCTCGATCTCCCGAGTCCACGGCAGATAGATCCTCATCAGGCCGTGCTTGACTTGTCTTTGGCACAATGTCCTTCACCTCCTGGGCCACCACAAGCTCCTCAGAGGATTCGTGCTGCACAGCTGCAGCTTGCGATGGCAGTGAATGGGGCCTCTTCTTCTGCGGACTGAGGTTGATCTCGTACATCTTGTCGCCCCGGACTTTCTTTGAGGGGGCTTCGGCGACCATGCTCGACAGACTCGCGCGAGCAAGTTTTCCGGGCTTTTCGAGCCGTGCTGGCTTCAAGTGTACTGGGTTCGGCTGCCCCTGTTTCGGCAGCTTCCCTGCCTTCTCCTTGGAAGCCCGTGGCCCCGTTGCTGGCGGCTTGGTGAGCGTGCGCGCGTGGTTTAGCAGGTTCGCGCCGGACAGGACTACTGGCCTCGGCGAGGAGCTGCTGTGACGCTGCTTCGGTGTCGTTGAAGGACGGCGACGCGAGTACGTCTGCATCTGCGAAAGTCAACATTGTACTGGTCAACAAAGCCCATTGGCCGCAGTGCAGACATACCACGGTAGCTGGACGCCATCATGCACAATCAGAGCACTGTTCAGCTCTGTGCGACACCTATCGTCGCCTTGCTGTGGCGCAAAATCAACGCCTGCCTCGTCACGCATCGATGTGGGGATGAAGGAGCTCCAGCGCGAGCTGTCGGCAGGCGCGACTGTGGGACCAGCCGAGCGCGAACCGTCGAAGCGCGCCATCACACGCCCAGTATGCCACCAAAGCGACCACACACCATCGACATGACACAAAACACATCTACAGCGCCGACTCTCACAGTGCTGGATCGAGCAAAGGACCATGCTTTCCAGACACCAAAGAAGTGCATCAACGACGGCGATGATGTCACGTTTTTCTTGGCATCACGGGCGTACGCCGACATAATGACTTTTATATTCCAGCTGAACACTGCAATGATCCCACGAAAGACCAAAAAGCAAGAGCAAGGAACAGATGCATACAAGGAGTGGACGTTGCAAGATCCAGATGTGCCGCATCCGCCTGTAGTCCAGAGTCTCAGCAAGCTACTCGAGGCACTGACTGCCATCATCGATGAAGCACCGCCAGACACAGGACCCCGCCGCTTCGGAAACGTGAGCTTCAGAACCTGGTACGACATTGTGCGCGCGCGGGCGTCGGAGCTGCTGGATCAGTATCTTCCGGCTGAGGTCTTGGCGTACGAATCCACGAGCGAGGTGTCAGCGAAAAGCGAGCTCGAAGCGTACTTCATCGGCAGTTTTGGCAGCTCGCAGCGCCTTGACTACGGGACGGGGCATGAGCTGAGCTTTCTCGCATTCCTGGGGTGTTTGTGGAAGCTGGGTGCGTTCCCGGCGTCGAAGGATGGCGACCAGGAAAGGGGGATTGTGCTGGGCGTCGTGGAGCCGTACCTCGTCCTCATCCGGAGACTAATCCTGAAGTACACGCTTGAACCGGCGGGCTCGCATGGTGTATGGGGTCTAGACGATCATTCGTTTGTGTCGTACATCTTTGGCAGCGCGCAGCTATCGCCACCAATATCGACGCCTGCGGACGTTGCGACCGAGGGCTCGCTCGCCAATGCCCCAAATCCCGGAGACGTAGCCAAAGCTGCAGCTGTCCAGAGAGAAAGGGGGAGAAACATGTATTTCAGCGCCATCGGTTTCATCTACGACGTCAAGAAGGGTCCTTTCTGGGAGCATAGTCCAATCCTTTACGACGTGTCTGGTGTGAAAGCGGGATGGGCGAAGATCAACAAGGTAAGTGGACCATCTCACACAACACTTCATCTTCCCAAGCACCCTAAACATGATCGGAACTAAACACATCGCAACATGACTAACAAAACCAGGGCATGATAAAAATGTACAACGCAGAAGTCCTGTCCAAATTCCCCGTCGTCCAACACTTCCCCTTCGGATCCCTCTTCAGCTGGACTGCCGACCCCGCCGCCCCGCAAATCCAAGCCAGCGTGCACACGTCCTCGCAGCCAAAAGCTGTCACGCCTTCCAACTCTGCACCCACTGCGAGACAAACGGGACCTCATCCGACGCTGCGGGACCCGTTGGCGGAACCCGGAATACGTGCGCCGCCGTCTAGAGCGCCACAGCCGCCGCTAAGAGACCCGTTAGCTGGTGTGGGTGGTGGAGGAGGAGGAGGAGGTGAAGGAGGGATGCCGATGACGGCTGCGCCGTGGGCGAAAGCTGCAGGGCCTGAGGTGCCGGCTGGTCCGAATCAACCTACGAGGGCGCCGTGGGTGAGTAGCACGAGGGCGCCGCCTGCTGCGAGTCGACTTCCTCCCACGAGTGCAAGGGGACTCCCACCTCCCGGGGCTGGCACCGCGGCGCCGTGGGCCAGGGGAGGTAGCAATGCCAGTGCCCCCGGGTCAGGGGATGGACAGCCGAGTACACGGGCACCTTGGGCGGACAAGAAGCCGTAGAGGCGCAAGACGACACAGATTAACTTCGAGCACAACACCACCAACCCAAAAATGGCGATTAGACATGGAAGATTAAGCCAGAAGCAAAATCAACGGAACCAACATTCCAATATTCTCAATAATCGAAATCCTCAAACACCACCTCCTTCCCCTCCAGCCACTCCAACACCTGCGTCCTAAACCCCTTCCCCGCACAAAGATACCACTTCTCCGCCTCCACAGCATCCAGATCGCTCTTCGCCAGCCTCCGAAACTGTACACTGGCTGCAGCCGCCTCTACCTTCTCCCATTCCGCCCTCTCCGCATCCCCCGTCTGCCCAGTGACAAAAACATCCGTGACGCCAGATATTCCAGGGTGTTGAGCCAGCGTGTCCTGCACGAGCCCGACGTCCGCAGCCCGGACAGTCCAGAAGAGGCGGAAACTCTGGGGCTCGATGCGGATAGAAGCGAGGTGGCCCAGCAGCGGGGTGATGCCGACGCCGCCTGCGACAAAGGGCGTGAGAAGCCGCCCTGCCGCCTGCTCCTGCGTGATTCCAAACTCGCCCCCGATGCCCAGCACGGGGACCTCGAACCCGGCCCGCGGGTTCTGCTTGAACAGGAACTCGGTCACGGGCCCGACGCGGCGGATCGTGATGTCGAACTGCTTTTGCTTCTCGCCCGCCACCGTGCCAGAAGGCGTCGAGGAGATGGTGAAGGTGCGCACGAAGTCGTCGTTTAGCGAGCGCGGGTCGTCGTTGCGCATGTGGCTGTATCCCTCGTCGAGCTCGTCTTTGAAGCTGAATGCCGCCCATTGGCCGGGGGTGTAGGAGATGCCCTCGGGAACCTCGAAGGTGAAGCGGGAGATGGTTGGTGTGAGGGTGGTTTTGGCGACGAGGCGTGCGGTGTGCGGCGAGGTGGAGGGGAGAGATTTGATGTTTCCTTCGCTCGCGAGTGTGCGGAGGAGCGGGTTGTAGGGGGAATAGCCATTGAGCTTAAGGGTGCCCCGGAAGGGTAGACCTTGGGCGACGAGTTTGGTCGACTTGAGGGTGATCTTGACGGCCAGGTTTGTGCCGGGGAGCACGTGGGCTGCGTCGTCGCCGACGAGGATTTCTGCTTCTCCTGTTGTGTAGAGGACGGTGCCGGTCTCGTAGTCGGGGAAGACAAGGCCGATACCTGGATTGAAGTGTAGGTTACCGAGTGACTGGTAGTACCGGTTACCTGAGTACTCGGGATAGACGATGCAGGAGGACGAGATAGTGCGGACGAAGCCTGGCGGGCCGCCGCGGTGGTTTGTGTCCATGTCCGTGGCTGTGGCTGTAGAGAGGAAGAACATGTCTGCTCTGTCGATGAGCGCTCTGCCTTCTGCAGACAACTCAGGGCCGTCATGGAGAAGTTTTGGTGTGACAAGAGCAGGCTTGAGCTCGTACTGGTTGAGGTACTTCGGGCAATTCCCAAGGCTCTCGTCAATCTTGGTGACTAGCTGGATCTGATCCTGCGTTTTGGGAACGTCATCAGGCAATGCTGCGTCGTCCTTGAACTCTATGTATACTTCTCGAACTGTCCCTGCAGCCATCTTGCCTCCAAACTTGACGCGCTTCCGTGCTACCAGGTCAATGGCCAGCCCGGAAAGCATCTTGCCGCCGTCTGTTGGCTGCAGCAGCTCCCCCTTCTCCGTAGTACTAGCGATCAACGCCTGCACAACTGGGTCATACTTGCTGTCAACCAAAGTCCGCATTCCCATGAAGCCACCTCCGATGGGCTCAGAGAAGCCGGGAGCGCCACCCCAAAGTGTTGTCCAAGGTCGTGAATCAGCGTCCAAGGTTCCTATGGCGAGAAGAGGTGAGCGCTGCATCATAAAAGCGGCTTGAGGTGTGAGCATGGACGAAGTTGGGTTGTCCAGGTCTGGCACTCGCATCAGCTTTTGCAACCTCACCTCTCCCTCGTTCCAGCCCATTGCCATGGAGAAGGCCATCCTGGTAGCTAGATGATCTTGTCGGGTGCGGGGAAAGCCAATATATGTCAACAGTCCTTCTCTTTCACGTGACTTCAACGGAAATGTTCAATCCTTACGGACAACCTCAATCGTTCGACGCTTCCTCCCACAGGC
>JUDZ01009521.1:0-25831 GCA_000812845.1 Stagonosporopsis tanaceti | reverse complement strand
CTACGGCTCGCAGGGCGGCGGCATGCCCCAGCAGCAGGGCGGCGGCTTCGGCCAGCACCCGGCCTTTGGCGGCTTCATCAACGACCCCAGCGCCCAGCTGGGCCTGCAGATGGGCCAGACGGCCTTCAACGCCGGCCAGCAGTACATTGACCAGAACGTACGTCGCCCCGACCCGACAACACTGCGTCACACCCTGTGCCCCCGCTAACCTCCACGCCCGCAGATTGGCAAGTACGTCTCCGTCGGCGCCCTGAAGCACTACTTCAACGTCTCCAACTCGTACGTCCTCTCCAAGCTGCGCATCATCCTCTTCCCCTGGTGGCACAAGCCGTGGTCGCGCCAGCAGCGCCACGCCGCCGACCCCGCCGCCGCCGCAGGCGCAACCCTCTACCTGCCGCCGCGCGAGGACCCAAACTCGCCCGACATGTACATCCCCACCATGGCCCTGGTCACGTACATCCTGCTCTCCACCCTGCTCGCCGGCCTGCGCGGCGCCTTCCACCCGGAGCTGCTGGGCTACACGGCTTCCGTCGCCGTCGCCGTCATGGGCGCCGAGGTCGTCGTCCTGAAAACGGGCACCTACCTGCTGGCCATCACCTCGTCGTCGCAGCTGCTCGACCTGGTCGCCTACTCGGGCTACAAGTTCGTCCACGTCATTGTCTCGCTGCTGCTGTCGCACCTGCTGGCCAGCCTGGGCCTGGGCGGCTACTGGCTCAGCTGGGCCATCTTCGCCTACTTCTTCAGCGCAAACGCCTTCTTCTTGCTGCGCAGCTTGCGCTACGTCCTGCTGCCCGACCAGAGCGCCCAGGCCAACTTCGGCGCCGCTGCGGCCGGTGGATACACGGTCGCCAAGGCCCAGCGGAACAGGCGGACCCAGTTTCTGTTCGTGTACAGCTATCTGGTGCAGTTGGGCTTTATGTTGTGGCTGAGCAAAGTTTGAGAATTCGTGAGCAAGGGAGAGAGCGAGAGAGGGAGAAAGAGGAGAAAGGGGAGAAAGAGGTTGGGTTGATAGGACGCAATTACTACCTGGACATGTGGAGCAACACAGCTACGGTACGGTACGGCACGGCACGGCATGTGGATAGCGTTTTTTGTTACAAGCATATGCAAGCGCGGCGTACAGCGAGCGGCATGGGATCGAGAGCGATAGAGAGCATGTGTAGGAACTTACACTGCCAAAAAGACATGAATGTAAAAGAAGACAACAAGAATAACATTACATACCACTACCACTACCTCATCCCACTCTTCATGCTTCCACGCAGCAAGACATGCACACCTCCATAAAAATAAAATAAAAACTCAAAGGCTCACCAGCGCGCAACAAACAACAGCTGAAGATCGAACTGGTAAAAAATAAAGGTCGAACGGGTATAATTCCACATCAGCTACTACTACTACTACTATCATCTGCAACTAACGTACACAGGAGCCTTTGAATCCCAAAGACCCCTCAAATCCCAGCACGCCCTTGAGCTATGCCATGCCATGCCATGCACCAACCAACCAACCAACCACGCGCCTAGACACACGCCTTCCTTTTTCCCATCTCGCTAACCACACACACCTTACCAGGAGAAACAATTACCAGGAGAAGCATTACCCTGCTGCTAGCTGATTATTATCTCCCAAAGCATGCATACGCTTGAACACCCTGCTTGGAAGCAAAAAAAGGCCGCCCACCCACCACCCACCACCCATAAAAAAAAGCTCCCCTCGAGCCCCTTCCCCCAAAACCAAGCAAGCACAAACGCCATGAAACACACAACGCCATGAATAGAAAGCACTAGCACTCGCTTGCCGGGAATATAGATGTTGGATATCTCGTACACACCTACACTCAGAGACATAAACATGTAGAGACATGTACACACACGCGCCGTTAAAAACACTTTCTTGCAAACCGCCTTCTGCAAAGCCAATGTAGCCCTGCTCTTTCTTCGGTACCCATCTTTGGAGTACCTCGTCGTGGAGATTGTTGTTGGAGAGGAAAGAGAACAAGAGTCGACCTTGTCGACTCTATAGTAGGACACTGTCCCACATGCCAGGTCCTGACCTGTGATGCGCGTGCGCAGCCTCGGTGGAGCAGCAAGTCCGCTTCTTCCCAAAGTCCTTCTGCACTGGCAGACGGGAATATTCGGGAGCAAACGTCTTGGGCGGCTGCAGCCCCTTCAACTCATTCTCGTATGTCGAGAACGATGGCTGGGCAATCGATCGATCAGGCAGGACGGTTGGCTGACTGTGGAGCTGGAAGCTCGGGCGTGACTTGTTCAGCAAGTGACGCACACTGTGCTGGAGGTCAATAGTAGACGATCTGCCACGCTTGCGCGAAGGGCTGATGGACTTGCTAGACGCAGGGCTGTCTACGCGCATAGGCGTTGCATCCGCATCATCGATCTGGTAGCGGTCGACAGACTCAGGCGAGGATGTGGGCTCGCTGGGAGCATACTCGTTGCACTTCGAGGGCACGGGGTAAGGAAGCTTTGCACTGCGGCAGGTCGCCAGACGGGCCAAGTTGGCCTGGCTTGGAGGCGCCCAGCCAGCAGACGAGACTGAGGAGATGGATGAAGCGCGCGAAGAGCGTGAGTTGTCGGTGATCATCGACTCTGGAGAAGATGAGATCGAGGAGACAGATGGCGCCAGCGAAGGCCTGCGGCTCGGGAAGTGATAAGCTTCGAGTCCGTTCCTAATGCTAGGGTTGAACTGGTCGACACAGGAGCGCGCCAGAGACGAGCACTGTGCCTGCTGCATGGCGGTGCACATCGAAGGACGGCCCGAGTTCATTGCCATGGCACTCGCTGCAGGAGTGGAGCTAGCAATAAACTGAGGCGTCAACGACGGCGTAGGCAGAGGACCCAAGCGCATGGGAGTAGGAGGGAGCAAATCAGGCTTCGGCTCAAGAAAGCGAGGTGCCTGGTAGAGAGCAGGTGTCGGTGTGCTCTCTTGCGAACCGTAGCCAGTCGTGGTAGGCGAACGAGACGCGCCAAGGCTGAGTGCAGGCCTGAAGGGTGGACGCACAGGTGTGGCGGGTGCCTTTGACTTCACGGTGATAATCTCCAGTTCTGGCGTCAGCATGGGGATGACATCCTTCCAGGTGTTGGGGAGGCTGGCACCAGAAGATGGCGGCGGGTTCGTAGGAGTGTGTCGCAGGACAACCTCCTGCCACTTCTCCCAGATAGGATCAGTGATGTGGAGTTTCCAGTTGACAGCCTCCAAGAATGCCATCTCGTTGGTGTTGATCTCACAAACTTTGAGGCCGGAGATCTTGCTCCATGCGCGAGCAGAGTAGTTGCGGTCCTGCAGGTACTTTGAGGCAAGGATGAGTGCCGCAAGGAACATGCGGCGTCCACACTGCAAAGCACGCATGGAAGCGTCGTCTGATTGCTGCTGCATAGTGAAGTCGTGCTTGGGCAGGTGCGACTTGATAAGGATCAAATAGTACAAGGCAACCTGCAGGGTGGAATAGCTGGTGCGAGAACGGCGAAGAGTCTCCTGGATGAAGGTGCGCAGGGGCAGCACACCACGTCCAGCAGCTACCTCGCAACGGCTCTTGGGCTCAGCAAGCTGCCAGATGACCTCAACCATTTGGGTCGCGGAATCTTCGGGGGAAAACAAAGTCAGTGGAGGAACGGGATTCGAGAGTTTCGATGGGACTAACCGACGAGGCAGTCGACGAAGTTAACCTTTCGGTCGCTTTGTCGAACTAACTGAGGAGGAGCGCGCTGGTGGACCGTAGTCGACGACCGTCGCGGATGTTGTCGCTGCTCCACGGGTGCAATAAGTTCAGCCTGGCGCAGCGAGGGCAGCCTCTCCTGGACAGTCTCGCGGCAAGCTGAGGCCTGGTACTGCGGGAAGGTGCTGACACGACTGATTGGCTGGAATGCAGCTATGTTAGAGAAGTTGACAGCAGTTGCCAAAGCAATCTGTCCTGTGCTAGAGCTCCACTCATCCGACTCCCAGTTGGAGGGGCATGATGTTGAGCTTGTGCTAGATGCTTGTGACGCAGCATCGGAAAAGATTGAGGAGGTGGAGGAGGAGGCTGATGAAGAAAGAGCAGAGGCGTAGGGAAGATTCTCTGGCGAAATGCCAGAATGGCGAGAGTAGAAGTCGAGACTCATGTTGATGGAAAAGAACAAAAGCAAGCTCTGATACAAAGGGAAATGTAAGGAGTAAGTGTGACTCGGCGTTGACGTTACGTCTCGAAGTGCTGACCGTCAGGTAGACCTCGGGGTGTGGCGCAAGGCGTGATCTGGTGTGGTCGTGGGGTGACCGAATGGTTACCGATTAGACAAACCGTACGGAGTAACTTTGAATTCCGTCGTGTGATTTCGAAGTGTCTTGTGCACTGTCGAGTTCTTGATATCTTTCCGTGTCGTGGATTCTCCTTCAACGTATATGAGACTAGTGGCAGTCGTGATAGGTGTGAAGTGGCGTGACGGTCTTCAAGAAGCAGGAAATGGTAGAGAGCAAAGTTGAAATCGTGCACGTCGAAGCGCAGAGTTGGGGATCGAGTTTGCAGTTGAGAGTGGTCCTCGAGCAGGTGTTACGTGTTCGAAGGTGCCCAGTTGCAGAACCGGAGAGTACTCCAGTCACTGTCAGCTGCAGAAGTTACCGTTAACAAGGCCTGTGAGAGAAACCGGCGGCAGAACACTCCGAGTGTATAGCTCCTGAAACAGCTGGTGCTGTCGCAAAGGCTAAGGGTTCGAGGTGGGTGCAGGGGTCCTAGCAGGCGAAACCTCCGATGAAGAAGGCCTTGTTTTCAAGAGTGGTAGATTCTGAGTGACGAGTGACTGGAGTAGTAGTGTGGACCGAAATAAGCATCGCTGGTTGCTACTGTGTCGAAGTAGGAAGTGTTCGAGTTGGCGACTACCGTATGGAGGTGGTCACCGAGCTAAGCTTCGAAAGTCGGCGGTATAGAACCGGATATGCGTTTGCTGTGTTTGGAGTATTATTATTGGTAGATGTGCATAAACGTGGATGGGTGCTGTCCGGCGTTTGATGTTGGGTGACGTGGACAAGGAAGTAGCGGTCGGAGAGTTGGTGGGTGAGCGGAGAGGCGACTGGGCAGAGGGCGGCAGTCGAAGGGTGTCGTGTGGCGGGGGTGAGGTTATGTTATGAGGCAGCCTCGTCGTTAGGCGCACGAGAGTGCAGACGCTCGATGAGTGCTGGCGGCAGGCGGCAGCGTGGCGGCGACGGGTCGAAGCTGGCTGTTACCTGGGCAGAGGCGGAATGGGGGATAGTGGACGGGGTGAACAGTCAACAGTGGGTTTGGCGATAGCAGCGATGGTAGAGACGGCAACGGGGGGTTGCTTCTCTATTGGGGGCCCGAGGGCTCGCTGTAGGGCATCGTGAAGTCCATTGCTGCTGTTCTGGTGAGAGAGGGCGGAAGCGCGGAGACAGCCAGTTAATACGGCAGGCAGCCCCCGACTCACAGCCTTCCCAGTCATCGCGGCAGCCCGCGCACGGACCCTGTTGCCACCACCCTCAGACTCATCGCGCCTCTTGGGCTTGGGCAACCACTGGCTGAGAATTTGCCTTCTCCCTCAGTCGGCCTCGGATCGTGCTGCCACAGTTTGGGGCGGCGATGCCACCGATGTCGCCGCCGTGGCCATCGCAATGCTCGTCAAGAATGCAGCGTGCTTGAAGCTTGAGTGCCTGCGCGCCGTCAGAGCGCTGCGTGAAACCATCACCGCTGCTTCAGCCTGCCCTGCCCTGCCCTGCCCGCCTCTGTGCCAGTGCCAGTGCAGTGCAGATGCAGTGGACACTGCCCGCGCCTGCGCCTGCGCCTGCGACTGACCGCGAGCAAGCAGGGCGGGCCCGGCCTGGCGCGCCCAAGCCTCGCTGCAACACACGGCGACTCCTTTTTCCATGCCATGAACACATCAGTCGTCTGGAACACGCGTTCGCAGCGCTGCAGGCCAGCCTGTCCTCTGCTTCGCACCATGGCCCGGCGCTCACCAGCAGCTGAGCCCTCGGCTGCTTCGAGTCCAGAGCATGGATCGCCAAGCGACGCACTCCTCACTACACGTCGCCGCTGATTGGCTGCGTCCATCTGCGACTGCTGAGCATGGCAAATTTGGGCGGCGTCAAGATGCCTATTGTGGCGCAATTAGGGGCCAAGACCCAGGCAGCCCCTCCATCGCAGCTGGGTTGCGCCAGGCAGATGCGACAATCGCCATTTGCATCTCCGTGAGGTCAAGCCCTCATCTCCCTTCCCACCGTGCGTGCGTGCGTGCGTGCGTCCTGCGCTTCGTGTCATGACGCAAACGGCACTGTGAATGACCTGCTTGCTTGCTGCCAGCTCACTGCGCTGCTCGGCGCCCGGCAAACAGGTTCCGTCCAACGACAGACTGCTGGTGCCGGGCATCATGCTCCAAACCGAGCCATGCAAGGCCTTGCTCACCGATGCACTGCGCTTCCCTCTCCGCTGCCTGATTGGCCGCGAAGTCCGGGATGGGAAGTTGGCCCGAAAATTCCCCAGCAAGCAGTCGTTTGCGCCTCTTGCGTGCACAAGCGCAAAGTTTGCGCTTGCTGGAGGGCTGCGAGTGGCTTTGAGTCGTCACGCTGTCGGCGTTCGACCTTCTCGAAGCTCACAACGGAAGCCGATTCCTTCCGGCTACACCGGGGCTTGGCAAGGGCTGAGTCACCTTGACACCACCACTGCGCGGAGACGGCAGCTCCGTTAGGCAAGTCAGCCAAGCATCGCCAGTCAAAGCATGCGAGACGTCACGCCGCCACGGACCCAGCTCTCAGCCCCCGATGGACCGGAGATCTTGCATCGCCGGCGTGACTGGCTCTCCACTCAAGGCAGCGCGAAGTCTGCTAACATCGTGACCAGTCTGCAACGTGTGATGAGCAACAGCGCATTACAATGAACTAGAGTGATTCAAGCACGATCACGTTGCTGAGGTTTGAGTAGTCATGACTCACTGCTGCCTGGAGAGGTTCCAAATACATCGAGTGGCGACAGAAAATATGAAGCAGTATCGCAAAAGCAGGATAGCGATGGCTGGTGCAGTGGATCGTCATCACGGTGTGACGAAAGCGTGTCTCCATACGAGGCCAACTTGTGAATCTATGTGTGGTTACCATTGGTGTTGGGGCTGATCTTGACCCATAACCATACTATAGCCTTATCTACGAGGATTGCCACGGTAGCGACCAATTTCATCTCAGTCTGGACCCCCATCGAAATATTGGTTTTTATGACTGATGGCGCAAATACACCTGAACCACTTCCAGTCACCCGTACACATCTGAGAGGAATCAAGTTTCTGGCTGTGACCACATCTCAGGTCCGACGTGCTTGTGTCCAACGAAAGAGCCTGATGCCCAAATCCAGCTCTTCTCCTTTCCACGGTGCTGTGGGTCGTCATTATGTAACGACTCAATGTCTGACTTGTGCAAGCCCTCGTAGGCAGCAGTTGGCGATGGAATGAGCTCGGACGTCGATCGCTGGATAGGGCGGTAATGCTGCCTATACGGTTGGTGGACTGAGATCAGTCTCAGCGAAGAGGCGATCCGGTGTATTACGTAGGAAATATTATGCGAGCATAGAGATCGTACAGTTTGAGGGTGGGCGTAGAAGGGGGCATGCTCAATCACAAGCAGTGCCTGAGCTGCTTAGACTATAGGTCTCCCTCTCCTTCTCTTCCCTCGCTCAGTATCGGCTCCAAGGAATAATTAGCTGCTGAACTGTGAGACCCTGGCATACCTAACGGAACCACTCTGGTCAGATGCTGTTCAGAGGCCAGCTGCCCTCACACTCAGTCCAATGCTCATGGCTGAAGATGCGTGTTGGACTGCCCGGCGAGCAGTCCCAGTTTCGAGTTTGACGGAGCCCACATGGTAACATCTCGCATGCCAGGCTGTCTGCAAGAACCAATCCCGCGCGTGGCCCTCATGTTGTAGCTTGATGCGCAAGGTGTTCTTGTGAGTTGCCTCGATGATCCCACAGACGATCACCATTCAGACTGTTGCGTTCAATTTGCCCAACCGTCCGTGTGAGAAGTGTCTTGACCATTCGTACAGGTTGTGCGATTCATGGAATATGCACATGTGGTCACAACCAAGGATTCCGAACTGCTCCAGTCCAGTGTTTGAGTATCCGTGGACGGTCTGTAAGTTCAGCAACAGTGTGCGCAACCGTTTCCATGCCTCGACGAATCTGAGGAAGAAAATCGACACCCTCGTTCGGGCGTGTGGATTCCTGAGGGCTTGGGTTTCCTCACGTATCTGGTCAGCAACGACAGATCGTTCCACTCAGTCAGGAGTTGTACTGTATATTCGACAGGCTAAAGGCAGTTAGAGAAGACATATGGACGGTGATATGTGTGCCACGACTGTATCCGAACAACAATGTGTTCTTCAGGCCCTCTTGACAATTAAATCGGAACGAAGTTTTGTCGAAGTCCATGCCCAAGTGGAAGACAGGGTGACTAAATCAAGTAAAGACCACGCATTGCTTTGAAGTTGCTGCGAGTGGTGTCGATTTCATGCCAGAGTCATGGATGTTAGGGGATCTGCTGTGATATGCATTGTCTCTTGCTGGCCTCGGTAAGTCTCTGTGTCAAATCAATGGCCGAGTACAGGGTCGTGACGCATAAGGCGGACTGTGGAATCAGAGCTGCATTGTGTCGATCGATATGGTACAAGTACTGAGGTGCATATGCCAGACTGTGATCCACATTTCCCCACCTCCTTACATCTATGCGCAAGCTTTGCCGCAGCGAGCAATCTACTGGTTGAGGTTGACGGGGAAGTTGCCGGCCTCACGCTGGTCGTCCCATCGTGCGGTCCAGCCGCTGGGGCAGAGCGACTTGTAGGCCAGCATGAACTGCGGTCCATTAGCAAGCGTCTCCTTCGGTACAGTATCCAATCGAGGCGCACCTGGCGGCAGGGAGCAAAGTCCTCGCCCTTGGCGATGATGCACTTGTGGTAGTCGACGTAGTTTTGCCAGCAGTGCTTGGTCTGGTTCTGGTTGGGGAAGCGGGCATCGAAGCCTGTTGCGCGCAAAGCTAGTCAGCATACTGTGTGGTCTGTCGCAGGCCCAAGGCTCGGGAGGGGTGCCATTGTGCACGTGCGGGGCGCTGCGGGAGCTCGGGGGTCGTCATACCAGCTGTGGAGTGAAGTTAGCTTGCCGTCTCAAAGAAGCTGTGCGGGCGGCCGGGGCAGCGTACCAGTTACGAACTTGAAGGGCTTCGTGACCATCTCATCGCCATTCTCGTTGTCGGACATGATTGCGGTGGTTGCGGTAGAGTGGAGAGCGGTGGTGTGGCGGCAATGGCTGGTGGCAGACGTCGAGTCGTCAGTGAAGTTGTGAGGATAGCGATGGGCTGACTGCGCTTTGACTCCACACAGCCAATTAGCGACTCGGCGAGTGCCGGGCATGCAACCTCCGACGTTGACGAGCTGCCAGGCGTGAAGCTCCTGTGACGGCACTGCACGCACATCCAGCAACACCACGCCTCTCCACTCTCCACTCCACCGCCCACCATGTTCAAAGCCACCCGCGCCATGGCCATGCGCCCTTCGGCCATGATGATGATGCGCCAGACGCCCCGGATGACGATGCGTCAGAGCCCCCAGCTCTTCGTGCGCCAGACACTGCAGATGCGCAGCCCCGTCCCCGTACGCCCTCCATGCCTCCCCACATGCCCGCAGAACACGTGCTAATCCCCTGAACAGAAGCAGGAGCAGGGCGGTAAGCCAATTGGCCCGGCTACGACCCCATTGAACCCGAATTAACGACGCACCAGCCCACACTGCCTCGCAGCGCCTGCGCCAGCTCAAGAACATTCCTACTGAGATTTGGCCCTTGAGTACGTCTTTGCCAGTTTCCCAAATTCCAGTCGAGTGCTTGCTAACACGCCCTGCAGTTGTTGTCCTCGGGTGAGTCCGCTTTTTTGCGATACGCGGGGTGTAGCGTCTGGTGGTCTGACATACTCGCAGCGTTGCCGTCCTTATGGCTATCTTCTCCCTCGGCAGGAAACTCTGGGTCGACAAGACCCTCCGCCTGAAGAGGCAGGGTAAGGAGCAGTAGACTTCTGCAATACCGAGATTGGTTGGTTCTGGGCAAAAGCTCTGTGTATACAACAGCTGGACATGTAGATCACCACCGAAACCTGAAATTAACACAGAGTTTCCTTTGTGCTGCATACATTCACATCTATTCAGAGGCTGTCGTAAATCTGTGTCTCTCGTTAGAGAAGCCTCCAAGTCTTGTCGTGCCTATGATACAATACGTCATGCTTGCAGGGAAATGGTATCTCATGATCTATCTAGTAAAGACAAAAATAGTACAATCATGTACACTTCAATGACACCCGCGCTGTTCCTGCCATACTCCCAAACGCCTCGCCTGCAGTGACTGAAAAAAACCCCGATGCTTCCACACACGCCTAGGCAGCCTTAGGACCAGCTTCATCAAGCCCCTCAAGCCCTTGCATGGGATCCATAGGCCCACTTGCTTCCTCCTTGTCCTGCTCCATGGCTTGCCGGTCTTCCTCACTCACGGCATGCTTGGCCAGCCAGCCCTCCTGTGTGTCGTTAGTAAGACCGTCTTAAGCTTGACTGGTACTTATCCTACCTGCTCCCAAACAGCTGTCTTGCTTCCCAACCCTTCGGTGTGGTCCTTCTGCGGCTTGGCTGCGGCAACCTTGATGACCTGTCCGAACAACTCGCTTCGGTCCATGTTGTCGATGGCGTCTGCAGCGTCGGAAGCTGTCTCGAATTCGACATAGCCAAAGCCACGATGTGTCTCGTTGGAATTCGGTAGATCCGGTTTTGGAAGGTTGACCTCGACAATATCCCCAAACGGTAGGAAGGCCTGGAAAAGTGTCTGTTGGGTGACTGCCTGATCGAGGCCGCCAACGAACACCGTGGCCTTCAGGCGTGATGCGTCTGATAAACTTGACATTTTGATTTGCTTTCCGAAATGCGGTACAGCGTGCGGTGCGTATGGTCTTTTGAGCTCGTTGTAAGAAAATCGATATCACGTGGGGATTCAAGGGTCGAGGTTGGTCCATGCGCGTCTTAGCCCGCCCGATGATGGAAGGGACAGGTGGTGGATGCTTGAAGTCAAGTATGCCGCTGCCTTGCTAACAACTTCGCTTGCAACGCATTTAGTCGTTCCCTCCACGTGTGCCTCTCCGCATAGCGCCTCTTGAAGTCTCATATCCCGATTGACTTGGCTTTTCTTTTCCCAGTTGCTATTCGCTCGGTGCGACCACAGCCCACCATGGTCCGCCTACGAGAAATACCCCGGACGGCAACATTTGCTTGGTCGCCAGGACCAACCCAGCCATTGATTGCTACTGGAACAAAGTCTGGAGCTGTCGACGCCGATTTCTCAGGCGATACACAATTGGAGCTCTGGGAGCTCAAGCTCGATGATGCCGAACACGGGGTGGAGCTTGAGCCTGTCGCTACGGTCAATGTTGAGTCGAGGTACAATTGGGCATGATTGAGATGTGTCAAGACGAAGCTGAGTGTGTTGTAGGTTCAACGACATTGCCTGGAGCCAACCCAGCGAGCAATATCCCCGAGGAATAATAGCGGGGGCTCTCGACAGTGGCGCATTGGTTCTATGGGACGCAGAGAAGCTGCGTACGGGTGCAGCGTAAGAACATCTGGTAATCAATCTGGGGAAATTGTGCTGATCGCCTACAGCGATGCTCAAATCGAGCAGATTGACAAGCACACCGGACCTATCCAGGCCCTCCAGTTCAACCCGTACCGACCGAACATCCTCGCCACCGCAGGCGCCAAGGGCGAGCTTTACATTCATGATCTCGACGACCAATCGAAGACGTTCCGTTTGGGCAAGCCTGGAGCGAACCCCGACGAGTACACCACGTTGGACTGGAACAAGAAGGTCGCCCACATTTTGGCGACAGGCAGCAGTGGAGGTTTTGTCACCGTCTGGGATGTCAGGGCCAAGAAGGAGACGCTCACTTTGAACCACTTCGGCAGGAAGAGCGTCAGCGCTGTATCGTGGGACCCTGAAGTTCCCACCAGGCTCGTCACCGCTATTCCCAACGATCAGAATCCCCTTGTTCTGGTCTGGGACCTCCGTAACACGAACGCGCCCGAAAAGACCCTCCAAGCCCACGACCAGGGTGTGCTGTCCCTCTCTTGGTGTACACAGGATAGCGACATCCTGCTGTCCTGCGGCAAAGACAACCGAACAATTGCGTGGAACCCGCATAGCGGCGAACAATTGGGCGAGTTCCCGGTTGTTACAAACTGGACATTCCAAACGCGATTCAATCCTTCGAACCCCAATCTCCTCGCTACCGCTTCGTTCGACGGCAAGATCTCTGTACAGACGCTCCAAAACACGGGGGCTGAAACAGAGCAGAGCAAGGCAGCTGCGCAGGCGCCCGAAGGAGAAGATTTCTTTTCCCAGCCGCGAGTTCAACCTCAGGGCGCATCTTTCTCGCTCAAGACACCTCCTAAGTGGCTGAAGAGAAGGGCAGGTGTGGCTTTTGGTTTCGGAGGAAAGCTGGTGCGCTTCGGTGTGCATGACTCGAAGTCCAAGGTCACCATTTCCACATTTGCTGTAGATTCGCAAATTGGTGATGCTAGCGAAGCATTTGACAAGGTCTTGGAGCAAGGTGATCTCAAGGCCATTTGCGAGAGCAAGATCACTAAAGCATCTACTGAGGAGGAGAAGGCCGACTGGACTGTCATCGAGACTCTGACATCGGAGAGTCCCCGTTCCAAGCTTGTAGAATATCTCGGATTTGCCGATACAAAGGATGAGGAGCCAGTAGAGGAAAAGAAGGAGCTCGAGACAAACGGTATTGATGATGGCGCATCGTTCTTCGACCAGTCTGGCACCGACGAGGGCAACTTCTTGTCCGATCTTGCTGCGTCGAAGGGCGCAAAGACCAACAACCCTTTTCAAGTCTACACTGGTGAGGAGTCTGACGCCGACAAGAGGATTACACGTGCTCTCATGCTCGGTAATTTCGAGGCCGCACTCGAGGTCTGCCTCAAGGAGAATCGCCTTTCGGACGCTTTTATGATCGCCATCTGCGGTGGCGAAAAATGCGTTGCAAAGGCTCAGGCAGCATATTTTAAGAGGCAGTCCGACTCGCCGAACTACCTCAGGCTGCTTGCTTCGGTTGTCGGAAAGAACCTTTGGGATCTAGTGTACAATGCCGATCTGAAGGACTGGAAAGAGGTTATGGCTACACTTGCTACTTTCGCGGACCAATCTGAGTTTCCTGATCTCTGCGAGGCGCTGGGCGATCGTCTGGAGGAGGCTATTTCGGACGAGACTGGTTCTTACCGCAAGGATGCCTCTTTCTGTTACTTGGCCGGCTCCAAGCTCGAGAAGGTTGTCGTCAACTGGGCGCAAGAACTTAAGGAGAACGAAGCAGCTGGTCTAGAAAAATCTGAGGAGGACAACAGCTTTTCCATCCACGCCAGATCGCTTCAAGACTTCATCGAGAAGGTCACAGTTTTCCGCAAGGTGACAAACTTTAAGGATGCTGAGCAGCAAAAGGATGCGGACTGGAAACTAGAGCCTCTGTACGCGAAGTATGTCGAGTATGCGGACATTGCATCATCTCACGGACAGCTTGCGATCGCAGAGAAGTACCTCGACCTGCTGCCTGCAAAGTACCCTGCCGCCGAAGTTGCCAAGGATCGAGTCAAGCGCGCTACACAGAAGGCTGCACCACAGGCGTCTGGTCAGCGGCAAACTCAGCCTGCTGCTGGTGTGCGCAATACACGCGTTATCCCTACACCAACACCGGCACAGCAGAGCGCCTCGCCATACGCGCCACCTAACCCTCTCTCAACCCCTGCCCCCGTGACGGCTTCGCCTTACGCACCCGTCAACCCGCTCGGACCGCAAGCTCAGGCTCAAGTACAGTCGCAGGCACCGGTACGAAACCCGTACCTTCCTCCGGCCAACAATTTCCAGTCTTCTCAGTCTAGCACTCCCTACGGCGGCTATGGCCAACCGCAACAAGCCTCACTGCCGCCTCCTCCCAAGAGCTTTGGCCAGATGCCTGCCACATCTACCGTTCCCGCTGTCAACCGTGGGCACATTCCGGCTTGGAACGACACCCCTGATTTCGGGCCACCAAAGCCGGCATCGCGCCGCAGCACTCCTCTCAACACCGTAGGCTCGCCCTTCCCCGGTCAGCAGGCAGGTTATGGCGCGCCACCTCAAGGCCCGCCGCAAGGCCGGCCAACCCCCCCTCCACCACCCAAGGGACCTCCTCAGGGACCTTCGCGGGTGATGTCGCCGCCTCAATCGAGTGCTTCTCCATTTGCACCGAGTCCTTATACTCCGGTGCAACCGAGCGGATTCGCCTCTCCACAGCAACCGCCAGTAGCACGTGGAGCCTCGCCGTACGCTCCACCAACCTCGGCAGCACCGGCATCAAACCGCTATGCTCCTGCACCCGGCTCTCAGTCGTCTCCTGCTCCAGCATATGGCGGCATGCCGCCACCTCGGAACATTGCGCCCCCACCTACTCAGTTCACTCCAGCCGCTTCTCCATACGCTCCATCACAGGCTCAATTTGCGCCTCCGGCAGCCACACCACCACCACCCAGGGGCCTCCCCCAAGGCCCTCCTCAGGGTCCTCCTCGTGCTGGACCACCGCCCGGTGGACCGCCTCAGAGCGGACCGCCACGACCGGACTCTCGATCCAGCCAGGCTCCGCCGCCAGTCGCTGCACCTGCAGCAGCCAAACACCGTAAGCCTCCTCCTCCTGATTGAAGTCATGCACTTTTTGCTAACCATATACAGCTCGTGGCGATCGAACCCACATTCCTGCAGGGTCTCAGCCTATCTTCGACATTTTGAACGTGGACATGCAGCGTGTCAAGGCGAAGGCCCCCGAGAAGTTCAAAGCACATGTGATTGACACCGAAAAGCGTCTCAACATCCTGTTTGACCACCTCAACAACGATGATGTCAAGCCAGATACCATCCAGCAGCTCAATGAACTGGCGAACAATATTCAAGCACGACAGTACGACCAGGCGGGTGTGATATTCTCGGACATCATGACAAACAAGACCGACGAGGGCAGTGACTGGATTGTGAGTTACCTGCTCGGGATGCCATTTGCCGTTTGCTAATATCTCTTAGGTCGGTATCAAGAGGCTCTTGCAATTCAGCAAGTCTACACCGCAGTAGGCAATGACGACTAAAGACATGGCCAGCGGTCTGAGTAGCAGACTTCGCATGAGAGCGTAGTACACGACTTAGATAAGAATAAGAACATATGCGGGATGTCATCGCTTTTCGATCTGATCATCGCGGGAGCGTTTAGCTTCCGTATATTCTCAATGTGCTGCTACGTATGTATCATCATAAGCGATCGCGGCTGTTGATTGTTGCTGAAGAGGTTCGATGAGCTCTTCACCTCGGCAACCTGAAGGCGACAAAGCTTTACGAGCTGCTTGCTGCACAGACTCGATGTCACGAAGACGTGGCAAGGTTCGAAAAGTCGACAATACGCTATTGTTCGTAGCTTCCTTGCTGGATTTGTTTTGCAAGTGACGCTACATACAAGGAGAGAATAAGACTTGTAGTGTGGTGTGCTCGCGCCAGAAGGAAATAGTCGTACTTGAGGCCCAAGCTCGGGCTCCAACGCCCATCTGAGATATGCGTTTCCAACACCTTAACACGTCTTCAAAACAAGCAGTAAGGCTAGGCAAGTCGACAGTAGCAGTCTACTAAAGCTAGCACTCGAGAACTTTTGCATTTATCGTGATTGTTGAGTTATTATGTTATGAATTTGTGCTCTCAAGTACGGCTTTCATCTTCCGGCAAGAGGTGTGACAGGATTAGCCAGGATTTTGGTACGCTAGCGTCAATCACAGAAGGATCACCGTTCTTGCAGCTGCCAACAAAGATTGTCGATGCTACACGTCTACACCAAAAGTAACTAGTCATGCAAGAATACGACAAATCCCACCCAAACGTCTGCTCTGCCTGGCAGTTCCAGGCTGCCACGGTGGCAGTGACTGTCCATATACGCCGCAAAATGTCCGACTGGAGCGGCGTAGCCTAGGATGGCCCTGGAGCCTGGGCAATGCCACCCTGGCCATCAGCACAAGCGGGCTTGCACTGTACAACACTTGTATACAAGTACAACTTGGGACGCATGGAGGAACACTATGTGACCACCGGCTAAATCGCAAGAAGCGAGTGGTGAGAATGAACACACTCAAGCGCCAACGGACTAACCTTGAGCCCAATGATCGCGGCCAGAAGAGAGCTTGCAGCAATCAATCTCCCTCAAACTTTACAAGGGCCACGCAGTTTCAGAGCCTAAAACCCCCTCGTGTGCAAGTTGTGCCAAAACGTTGCATCCACAAGATTGCAACCGCATGCAGTCTGTCACAGGCTGCATGTTGTGCTTGCCTTGATGCGCGCCCTGACGGCCTCAATTTTGTGCGTTGCATGGACGGACACGTTTGGGGTCTGACGCAATATCGTTGGCAGTACTACTGTACAGACTGCCGGGGTATGGCCTCCAAGTATTCTTTCTTGATGCAAACTAATCTTCGTGTAGCATACTGGAGTATCCAAGAAAATCTGGGACAGTACCATCGACGACCACTAGGGTCGCCTAAAGACGAGGAAGGTGTTCCGGATACAATAAGGATCAGCTACATGACTGAGCACATTGACATTACTCGCTCGGTCGACCTGACACTGGATGGCTTAAGGGTTGAAGTAGCACGACTAATGCGGTGCGATCCGACACAACTCATGGCGAGCGACATCGCTCTGTACAATGGAAGAGGTGTGCTTGGAATGTCGGACGAGTACGCTCTGATGTCGCGAGCTACACATGTAAAGTTCAAACCGGTCACCAATGTGGAGTTCGAGGACGTCGAAATGGCCGATGTGCAAGCATAGGATGTGCGAGCGCAATGTCGCGACCCATCCGTATAGGTTGTCGTCTTGGGCCTCCCCTTATATCTCGGTGCGCAATACCGGGCGATCAGACTCATCAGACCACAATATAATGAGAATAATTCGGACACTTTGCTTATTCACAATTTGCTTATGGAACCATACGCACGAGGCAACATTACCATAGTTACCAGCATCTGATGTCAGCCAACCGGCGTGTGAGCTCTGAGGTTGCACAAAGTCTTGGCAACGACAGGTCATTTTCCAACACCTTGACCACAACCTGAACTCCATGCTGCTGTATGCCGCCCTTGTGGTCAAGGGTCGATCGCATTGCATCAATTCAGGCCGGCTTGCCTGTCACTTGCGAGGGTATGTCTGCCAATATCACGGTTGGGCCGGAGAACGTCCTGGGCGAAACTGCATACATCATCGGCTGACGATCATCAAAGTCTAAGACCACTCAAAGCACGTCACAAAAGAACAGTTTCTGATTCGGAGCGAATAAACTGACCGACACCTATGAGAGTCCTTTCGTAGCCCAACGTAGGAGTGGGACTTTTGACAGGGCTATCCACATTCTCAAAGCTCCCCATCGGACATGACCGCAAACTTCGGTGGCGGCGAGTAGGAGCGCAAGGTCGCGCTGGTCAACGTCTCTCAAGCCAGCAGGTACCTCAGGCGTACGCTTTGACGCCAAACTGTCGGATTTAGTGCCGTGATTCGTGGAGGATCAGCCTCGAGGTGACCATAGCTTTTTATCAACTCACATCACGAGCGCATCAGCCATGGAATGCTCCCTTTTGACGCTGCCAAAAAGCCCTGACCTAGTCACACATCGATCGGCTAGGCGTTTCAAACGCTGCATCGATGTCCGTTGAACCAGCATATCGGATCATGCATGCATCACGGAAAAGCTTCTTTCCATGTGTTCTAAGGCTGTCATGTGTTCACGCTATAGCATTGGTTGGATTCGATCGTACAGGGAATTGTCGGCTCCGCTTCTGTTACCTTCGTACCTGAACGTGTACTCTCTACTCTAGCTACGACACCACCACGCGCCGTGACACCATACTCATCTTGCTGCAACTGAAGACCGTCATGAGTCCTCATGAATCAAACAGGCTTCGACACTCGGACACTCCAAATACTTGAAATCCAATTACGTGGACGTCAATGCATTGACGTGAGCTCACGGCAAAGAGTGGATCGTGTCCAAACCAGCTGAGTTCAGACATCCGAGCTTCTTCGCCATCTTATGCCTCCAGCTGCTGGGGTGCAGTTCAGGCCTCCGCCAATCGTTGAGTGCATCTCCCAAGGCGATTGTCTCGGCATTGGGCGGAAGGTCTTCAACCCCCAGCAGGTGTGCACCAACTGTCTAACCCGACACGATCCCCAACAACTACGTGATTGGGCTCGGAACAGCCGAACAGCACTTGCTATCATTGACCAGGAGCTTCGTCACAAACAAATCGTCAAACAGAACATTGAAGCACACGGTCGCTATCTCTGCGCTTTCGAAGACCCGGATTTCCAGTACTGCAGGTGGCGACGGAGTGACCTGAATCTCCGTGGAACGCGTCTCTCCTGCAAAGTCGTCCGTAGGAAAGGAGCAGCTTGTACAAGGTGTTGGAGAAGATACCTTCAGAAGATTGGCATCGTACAGTACTTCACGCCGAGCGGGTTGTGTCATGAAGAGGTGGACAAGGTCGTGTCGTCGAGGCCGGTAGGATTGGAGGAAGAAGAGGACGACGATGTAGAAGGCTACAACGAGATCCTACATTGAAGCAGAATATTTGTCGCTGGATGGCAAGTACTCTACTCCTCGCATAGGATCCCTCTAACAAGTAAGCGTGTAGTCTGACTCCAGCGACAACCTAGATATGCTAGCACCACCAAAGCCTCATTGCGCTTTCGGAATTGCTTGCAACTCTCGTCCAGAGGGACAAGAAAGAGGTCCAGACATTTGCAACTGGTGCAAGAACATGAGCTTCGATGCTCTATACGAACAAGCAGCTTCTCATCCTTACAGACGTCATCTTAACCGTCTCATAGATGCTTACATGCATCAACTTGAGCGCGACAGCAACGAACGTGCTCACAAAGAATGGTCTCCGCTCTGCGCCTGTAAAGATCCGGAATATCGCCTCGATGTATGGCGACGCAATTTCAATCCCAAAGACGGTCGATCATGTGGCACAGTGCGGCACCGCGGGCAGCTGTGCACCCGCTGCTACCAAAGAGCTCAGGAGCAAGGTTGCGCCTGGCTCGCAGAGTTTGATGGAGACAGACTTGGTTTCCCATGCGTATTCGAGGATCCAAGGTTGAATAGACAGGTCGATCGCAACTGGAGGATAGGTCCGTTAGACGAGCGGGGGCAACCAGATCCACACTGGGAGAAGGATGCACAGAGACATGGCCGGTGTGGTAGGAGAAGAGAAAAGAATAGCCTTTGTCAGCGGTGCTTCAATCGCATGTGCGAAATCAGGGGATTCGGGAGGTATTTCGAGCCTGAATGGGGCACACTGCGCGAGAGTTACGGCCTGTAAGCCTCGACATACACCCTTCGCCAACAAGTGCCTGGGCCTCGATGCTAGCAAGGCGAGTCGATACTACGTTCAGCGGACATTCGAGTCTTTACCCAGAATCCTGGCTTTCATCGCGTACACGGTTGCTGCGCAGTCATTTTGCAATCCTCAAAAAACGGACCAAAAGATTTTCAACCCCTACGCTCAAAGGCCATGATCGCACCATAGTGATGACGTCAGATGGCCAGTGTGATTCCAAGACATCCTCACCCTGTGTCTATGATTCTGGCCGCTGCAGGTTGCTCTTGGGTAGGCTATAATTGCGGCGTATCCTTGGTAGTTATAAAAGTGGGTGCCCTTTCAAAGGGATGGATGGATGGCAGTTTGATGTGTGGCAGAACAGAGGCTAGTGCGGGGCTGATTGGTACGCCTCCGTCTCCGCCTTCGGTGTCAATAAATGTGAATCGACGACTCATCAATTTCTCCAACAAATTCCTCATTGTCCGAAAGTGACTCACGTTTGCTTGTACCTTAAAGAGGTCAATTCGCCTTCACGGCTTGCTAGACAAGTTTCCCCTACTACCCTCACCCCAAGGCTATAATGGAGCACATTAAGAAGACGTTTGCTCAGTGCAAGAAGGAGGGCAGGGTAAGCCGATTGGCTCCAATTACTGCGAAATCAAATGCTGACAATGCCTTAGTCTGCTCTCGTCACCTATGTGACGGCAGGGTACCCTACCGCCCAGGAGACGCCCGACATTATGTTGGGCATGGAAGCCGGTGGTGCAGGTACGCAGATTCTATGCTGGCAGCATCAGGACCATTCGATTGACCGATGCAGACATCATTGAGCTCGGAATGCCCTTCACCGATCCCATCGCCGACGGCCCCACGATTCAGACCGCAAACACCCAGGCCCTTAAGAACGGAGTCAACACTGGCGACGTACTCCAGATGATTCGCGATGCAAGGAAGCGTGGTCTTAAAGCCCCCGTTATGCTCATGGGCTACTACAACCCCCTGCTCAGCTACGGCGAGGAGAGGATGCTGCAGGATGCAAAGGAGGCCGGTGCCAACGGCTTCATAATGGTCGATCTGCCACCTGAGGAGGCTCTGCGCTTCAGGAACTTCTGCCGCAGCTACGGCCTCTCCTACGTTCCTTTGATCGCCCCCGCGACCTCGGAGCACCGCATGCGCGTCCTCTGCCAGATCGCCGACTCGTTCATCTACGTCGTCTCCCGCATGGGTGTCACCGGTGCTTCCGGATCCATGAACGCCGCTCTTCCTCAGCTGCTGGAGCGCGTCCACAAATACTCCGGCAACAAGCCGGCCGCTGTTGGCTTTGGTGTTAGCACTAGGGATCACTTCTTGAGTGTCGGCCAGATCGCTGAGGGTGTCGTTATTGGCAGTCAAATTATCAACGAGATTGCCAAATCTGAGCCCGGAACTGGCGCAAAGGCGGTCGAGAAGTACTGCGATATGATCTGCGGCAAGAGCAGCCGTGCGACCACTCGCGAAGTCGGCATTGTGGAGACCCTCGACGCTGCGAAGGAGCCTACTGGCGTGCACGTCGACAAGATTATTACCGATGCCGATACCCCTGATGGCCCAGGGCTTGCAGATCAATTGGAGGCATTGAACACCGACAGTGACGGTTTCGACGAGGAGCACGCGTTGCCACCCCGCTTCGGCGAATTCGGCGGTCAATACGTGCCTGAGTCACTCATGGATTGCCTTTCTGAGCTTGAGAAGGGCTTCAACAAGGCAATTGAAGATCCGAAGTTTTGGGAAGAGTACCGTTCATACTACGATTACATGGGTCGTCCTGGCCACTTGCATCTCGCGGAGCGCCTAACGGAGCATGCCGGAGGTGCCAACATCTGGTTGAAGCGTGAAGACCTGAACCACACCGGAAGTCACAAGATCAATAATGCGCTTGGACAAGTCCTGGTTGCTAGAAGACTCGGAAAGACCGAAATCATCGCCGAGACTGGAGCTGGTCAGCACGGCGTTGCTACGGCCACGGTGTGCGCCAAGTTCAACATGAAGTGCACCATCTATATGGGCGCCGAGGATGTCAGGCGTCAGGCTCTGAACGTCTTTCGTATCAAGCTGCTCGGTGCCTCGGTCGTTGCTGTCGAAGCTGGTTCTCAGACCCTCCGTGACGCGGTCAATGAGGCCATGCGCGCTTGGGTTGTCAACCTCGACACTACCCACTACATCATTGGATCTGCGATCGGTCCTCACCCATTCCCTACCATCGTCCGTACCTTCCAGTCGATCATTGGTAACGAGACCAAGCAGCAGATGCAGGAGAAGCGTGGCAAGCTTCCAGATGCCGTTGTAGCCTGCGTTGGAGGTGGCTCTAACGCTGTCGGCATGTTCTACCCCTTCGCCAACGACCCCTCAGTCAAGCTGCTCGGTGTCGAGGCTGGTGGTGACGGCATCGACACCGCCCGCCATAGTGCTACTCTGTCTGGTGGTACCAAGGGTGTGCTCCATGGTGTCCGCACCTACATTCTCCAGGATAAGCACGGACAGGTCAGTGAGACCCACTCTGTCTCCGCCGGTCTCGACTATCCTGGTGTTGGACCCGAGCTGGCCAGCTGGAAGGACAGCGAACGCGCCAAGTATATTGCTGCAACTGATGCTGAAGCTTTCATTGGCTTCCGTCTTGCATCTCAACTGGAGGGTATCATCCCTGCGCTTGAGACTGCCCACGCAATTTATGGCGCCATCGAGCTGGCCAAGACCATGTCCAAAGACCAGGATATCGTGATTTGCGTGTCTGGTCGTGGTGACAAGGACGTGCAGAGTGTTGCCGAAGAGCTTCCCAAGCTTGGTCCCAAGATCGGCTGGGACCTGAGATGTAAGTGACACCCGTTTTTGGGGTTTCGAACGACATGCTGACAATGTGTAGTCTAAACGTCTCTCTGCGAGACCTCCACGCCTCACTCTGACAAGATTGCGCATTGACAGCCGTCAATCCAGTAATAAACTTCAATCTTGTACAAACAGCAATGAAAACCCACTTATTTGTTGATACCACGATCTATCCATTGCTTGCAATGCCCATTATGCCACAATTGCCATTGTTAGACGTGACCAATGTCGAAATGTGTGGCAAAGGCAAGTAACCGACCTGTGAGGCAGTTCGGTTACTTCGCTTCTAATGCTGTGCGAACGATTGGCTGCATTGGGAAACCCTCGGCAGCGCCCGAATCGTGGGGCTTGACATTTGCGACCACAGATTCCCCACAATTGAGTTCAACGCTGGACAAGCTGACAACACGTTCGTAACCAGCAGAAAAGCCAGATCTCAAAGCCTACTTGCTCACATATGATGCTTCCATTTACTTCGTTCAAACGCACCTGGCTGCTCACGCACGAGAGCGGACACAGCTACTCCGGGTAGTAGACGCGCTGCGATGCAACCGAGGGTCATCTCCATCATCGGAGGGGCACCGGGAAGTCAAGTTAGCGCCACTGACATGCACACCTTGCTATCAGTATCGTCTTAGACATCCCTGCGAGTTGTTTCTTCAGGTGTACTGCTTTCCCCCTTACTTGCTTTCATGATGCGGGCATTCGCGCGTGCTGTTCAGAGGCAGAGATTCAGTGCTCGCAGTTCGCCCTTTCGCTTGCTACAACAACGACGCGGTTTTGCGACTGTAAACGCTCAAGACGTCAAAGGGCTTACTGTCATTGACCACCACTATGAGTACAGATTGATGCCAGCATTTCAGATTTGGAACAAGGACTGACTTGAACCAGTGCTCTCGTCGTAGGAGCAGGAGGCGCCGGTCTCCGTGCTGCTGTCGGCCTCACTGAGGCCGGACTGAAGACAGCATGTGTATCGAAACTTTTCCCTACACGATCCCACACCGTCGCCGCGCAAGGAGGTATCAATGCCGCGCTTGGGAATATGACCGAAGACGATTGGCGCTGGCACATGTATGATACTGTCAAGGGCTCCGACTGGCTCGGCGACCAGGATGCAATACACTACATGACCAAAGAAGCTATTCCCGCGGTTGTCGAGCTTGAGAACTATGGTATGCCCTTTTCGAGGACGAACGAGGGCACAATATACCAGAGGGCGCTGGGAGGACAGAGCTTGAAGTATGGCAAAGGCGGACAAGCATACCGAACTGCTTGTGCGAGTGATCGCACGGGGCATGCTATGCTACATACGTTATATGGACAGAGTCTGAAGGCTGGCGTGCAGTTCTTCATTGAGTGGTTTGCTTTGGACCTCATGATGAGTGAAGGGAAGTGTGTAGGCGTCACAGCATTGAATATGGAGGATGGGACCTGTCACCGGATGTTCGCTAGGAATACCGTCCTGGCTACGGGAGGTAAGTACGAAGTACTAGTGGAAGAAAGGACTCGCGATTGACCATGGCAGGTTACGGACGAGCTTACTTCAGTGCAACGAGCGCGCATACAAGTACTGGCGACGGAAGCGCTATGGCTGCAAGAGCAGGGCTACCTCTTCAAGACATGGAGTTCGTACAGTTTCATCCCTCAGGGATTTATGGGGCAGGCGTACTCATCACTGAGGGCGCACGCGGCGAAGGCGGCTACCTCCTCAATGCGGAAGGCGAACGATTTATGGAGCGGTATGCTCCAACGGCAAAGGATCTTGCATCACGAGACGTGGTATCGCGATCAATGAATCTCGAAATAATCGAGGGTCGCGGCTGTGGTGACGGGAAGGACCATATCCACCTGCAGCTTTCGCACCTGCCCAAGGAAATCATTCACGAGCGCTTACCGGGCATTGCCGAGACAGCAGCAATCTTTGCGGGCATCGATATTACAAAAGAGCCTATTCCAGTGCTTCCCACTGTACACTACTGCATGGGCGGCATTCCAACGAACTACCGTGGTCAAGTTTTGGATGTCAAAGACGGGAAAGACAGTGTTGTGGAAGGTTTGTATGCAGCTGGCGAAGCAGCATGCGTCAGCGTACATGGCGCAAACCGACTCGGCGCGAACTCACTGCTTGACATAGTAGTTTTTGTAAGCTTCTCGTTTCTAGGCCCGTTACTTCAGTACTAAATTGTTTCTAGGGTCGCGCAACAGCCCTCCACATAGCCGATAACCATATTCCAGGCGCAACCCACATTCCGTCAGAGAAAGACGTCGGCCTCGACTCGATCAGCGAAATCACAACCTTCCTTGACTCCACCGGCTCGACATCCACTTCTTCTCTACGCGGAGACATGCAAACAACAATGCAGAAAACCACCGCCGTGTTCCGCACCCAAGACTCGCTTTCGGAGGGCAACTCCGCGCTCTCCAGTATCGAGTCCTCGTTCAAGCGCGACTTGCGCGTCACTGATAAGAGCTTGATCTGGAACAGCGATCTTGTGGAGACGCTGGAACTGAGGAACCTCTTGACGAATGCTGCGCAGACGAGTAAGGCGGCGTTGACAAGAACGGAGAGTAGAGGTGCGCATGCGAGAGACGATTACAAAGAGAGAGACGATAAGGAGTGGATGGTGCATAGCCTGACGTGGCAGAAAGACATTGGGAATGATGTGAAGTATGGCACAAGGGCAGTGACGATGGGGACGCTGGATGAGACTGAGTGTAAGAGCGTGCCGCCAATGAAGAGAAGTTATTAGGAAGGAGCAGATCAAAACAGGCATCGTCCTTATCCATGCAATACCTTGCTTCGCCCCGAATTTAAGCCTCTCAATTTTGCTGATGGCTCTTTATCCATTCCACTGTGGCTCTCGATACTGCAGCGCCGGTCTGTAGACCTGCCTCTCATGAAGTCGCACCACCTTTTAAGCTGCATCCATACATCGTTACGACGCAGCAAGTCTTACGTCGCGGGATCTGGGCCATAGTGATCAATGAAGCTTCTCGTACTAGAGGCTGTCCAACAAGCTGACGTAAAAGCAGTCAGCTCTCATTGCGTCACCTCAAGTAGCTAGCTAGTATGACTCGACGTACATCTGAAGACGCTGACAACCCATCTTCGTATTTTGGCGGAAGCAAGTGTAAGAGCGAGTAAAGCGATGACAACGGCAACGAGGCCGCTATGGCTTCCTTCGACCAATCCTTGTCGTCCTTCGAGGGAGCGTTCTTGCCATCAGGTGTCGTTGGGAGCCCAAGAGTTTGGAGTGGGAGGGGAATGATCAGAATGAGTGCGAGCGATGTGGACATCTCGATTTTGGGATAATGGTGCCACGATGCTGGAAGAGGAGAGTATAGTTGGGTTTGTTGGTTGGCAGGTTGGCAGGTTGCGAATGTGGATGATATCAGTCAAGTCTGTGGAGATACTCAACACTAATGCTCATGCAAATTATACACTCCTATACTTTGGCTTAGGTTAGAGCTTGAGCGCAGCATGCACCGCCTCGATTCTTCCAAGTAGCAGCATCGGTGCTGA